>RJWJ010005092.1:0-70771 GCA_004363605.1 Indri indri | reverse complement strand
TGCAGGGTATGAACCTAGAATTAGGCATTGGCAACTGTTTAGCATATTAAATACAAACATTAGAACATGTCTCACTCAGCACAGAAAACTTGCCAATAGCTCTTTATTCACAAATTTCAAATTGCTTTACAAATTACTTGTTATCACAGTCCCTTCTGTAAATCTTAGTCCATTTGTACGATGCTATGGTTTAAAAAAAATGACATTTGCCCCAATATCTAATGAGATGTTTGCCACAGTACCTCACTGTATCCTTACACAAGCCCGTAAATTAAGCAAAGCACGTTTTATTGTCCCCATTTTGTAGATAGAGACATTGAGGTCTAGAGTGGTTAATAACTTGGTCACATTTACAGTCTTTGAAATGTACCACACTGTCTTACTTTAACACAAAACGCAGCACAGGGAGGGTGCTGCACTTGTGTAGGTGTTTTTCAGGAAGGAACTCAAGATAGAAAAAAAGAAAATTAATATCAATATGGTCACATGTGAAACACCCGACACAATGTGGAGATTGCTCATGATACGTAAAATAAAAAAGCAGAGTATAAATTAAATGTACCCAATAATCTCAATTTTAAAACATACATAGGAAAAAGATGAGAAGGAAATACATTAAAATGTGAATTTCTTCTTTATACCACTATTTCCCAATCTGTCATAACCATGTGTTATTTTTTATCATCAAAAGAATAGTTAATTTATTAATTCAGCTTTTCTATTGAGTATCTCCCCTATACTAGGCATTATTCTAGATACTGGTTCTGGACAGTGGACAAGACAGATGAAATCCCTGCCCTTGTGCAGCATACTTTGCAGAGGTAAAATGGACAACAAATAGGGAAATGGATCCATCAGTCAATGAACAAAAACATTTCCTGTGGTCTTAGGTGCTGCGGGGGCTGAGGGGGCGCGGTGGACGAGTGCACAGACGGAAGTGGGGATAAGGTGGGCAGACCGAAGCTTGCACCCAAAGGACGTGAGACAGCGCACTGCACGGGTCTCGGAGAGAAGCCTTCCTGGGCAGAAAACACGGAGGATAAACCCGAGATGGGAAGGGGCTTCTGGTTCTGGGGCGCAGCCTGCAGGCGGCGTCGCGGAGCCGGGGGAGACGCGGGGGCTGTGGGCGTGCGATGAGGAGCCGGATCGCTCTGGGCCTCGGCGGTCCCGTAAGTCGCCTGGACTTTGTTTACATTTTAGGGGTACCATTGTGTGTTTGGGGGCGGGGGAATCATGCATCATTTGATTTCTATGTTGCAAATACCCCTCTGGCTGCTGGTAGAAAACTGCTTGTAGGGAGCAGGAGAGGAATCAAAGAGGCCAGCTAGGAGCAGATGGCAACGGGCCGAACCGTCCGGTCCGAGTAAGGAAAGACAGCGGCTGGGTGACTGCAGCGGATGCACATGTCACCTAGAGCTGTGAGAAATACTTCAATTCAGGATTTTTGTTTTGGCCTGAGTTCAAATGATGCTGCCGTTGACCAGGTGGGGACGACTAGGGAGGGGCATGTTGGGAGAACATGGAAGAGTTCGGCTGGGGACCTGTCGGCTTCCAAGTTCCCGTGTGGAGGCATGGCTGGAGAAGGTAGGCTGGAGCTTGGGCTTGGGGGAGGTCAGAGCTGGAGACATGGGTTTGGGAATCACAGGCATAAATGACATTTAAATCCATGAAGCTGGCTAAGATGAGAGAGAGAGAGAGAGAGAGAGAGAGAGAGAGAGAGAGAGAGAGAGAGAGAGAGAGAGAGTAATTAGAAAAGAGGTTTCAGAACTGGGAGTTTAATTCTAAGTTTTACTTAAAAATGAAAGAGAGAGAGAAAGGACATTGGTTTTAAGGGTCGATGTCACATACACAAAATGCCTATATGATGCTGGTGAACAAACTGTCTCAAAAACTGTTTAGAAACATTTTCTGGAAAATCACCAGACAGTATAAGAAAGGGGGTATTGACTGTCAGGGCAGAGAGACTAAACTTGGTAGAAAGTCCCAGCACTGATTCTTACAACGTCTGTCAACTTGAATGTATCCAAGACTACAGGCAACTTGGGTTCTTATCTGTAAAACAGGGATGGCAGCAGCCAACTTCAAAACCTACAGGCTTAGCAAAGCCACCCTCCTCTGCGCTCCTGCGTACCCTGAGCTGATTCTTCCCACACCACCTTGGATTGAAATGTGCTGCTTCCAGGGATGACTCCACTTCCGCAGGTGAAGTCCATGAAGACAATGACGCGATTTTAGATACCCTGGGTCCCAAGCGTCTTAGCAAGAGGACTGGTGCATGGATAGAGGAGTAGTTAAGAGATTGCCCTTTAGAGTCAGACTGTCTAACATTTTTACTAGCAGTGTAACTCTGGATTTATTACTTACCCTCTCTGATCCTCAGTTTCCTGATAGTTAAAGCGGGAATTAACACCTATATTGGAAGCTTATTGGGATGAATAAATGAGATGATGTAAGTAAAATGCTTAGTATAGTTCTTGGCATCAGATAATACAGAATGAATTATTAGTATAACATTTGTGCTGATGTATTTTGTAATCCACTGCCCAACCTTCTCTTTCCTGGTCTGAGCCCCAGAGCATATGGCTAGAACCACAAAGTCAAATAGACCTGAATTCAGATCTTTGCTGCTCTGTTTACCAGCTGACTTAGATACAACACGTGTGACTTTAAGCACCTTGAGCCTTAGTTTCCTCCTCTTTGAAAAGGGGATACTGATGCCAAACCTAATGGGTGTTCGTAGGGTGACTGTGACAACATGTTTAAGCACTTAGCACTGCTGTATAGTATTCCTCATTGTCATCATCATCACTGTGATGTGCAAGAAAGCCCTTTGCAAACTGGAAACCAGTGTGCACCCAAAAGAAATGTTTCCATCATTATTCATGGAAAGATTCATTGCTGCCAAGATATGAAGCTTGCTGCATTCCTTTTGTGATTCCTTTGCAACATCTGTGATCATTGTCACCTCTAAGATTTGGCTCACCCCCTCCAGGAAGGCTTCCCTAATTAATTGTACTTTGTCTATATTTTTATTCTCCAAACACTCAATCCTTAGGAGTAAATTCAGATTTACAAAACAGACGAATTAAGTTAATTAGTTGTAGCACCAGAGGATTCCTCGGGATTGCTTTAAATCATGCTCTCCCAAAGCGCAGTTAAACGACATGCAATTTACAAACATTTGATTAACACTCAGGGGCTCTGGGACATCGATATTGCCCAAATCGAGGCCTGGCTTTGGTTTGGTTTATTTTAGTGCACATATGTTCAACTTGCTTTGCTAGTCTTCAGAGCAGCTTTGCGTCTTCTAGGATTTACTCTTAAATTCCCAAAGGAGAGGACCCTGACTTTAATTTCCATTACCTTCAGGGAGGAAATACACAAAAGTGCTGCCCTAGGTGGGACCCAGAGGAGGGGAGACTGCCAAACCTGTGTGTGACAAGCAACGGAGTTCAGACCTGTTGTATTGCCTTGATTGCCTCTCCGCAATGGAAAGTGGGAACTTCTTGGAATGGTAGTAAATTGTACAGGAAGAGTGGGGTCCTGAGGTGAATTTTATGCACAGAAATAAGGGACTGTGGAACAAAAGATGAAGATAGTAGTTTTAGAGAATTTTCTTTTCTTAGTTTGTTCCCTGTGTTACCCTCCTCTTCAAACAATATGGTAAAACCCTTCCATGGGATGGGCCGGTGGGCTGGGCTTCAGAGACGATAGTAAAATGGGATGCAGAGGACAATGTCCTACTCCTCATAGGCTTGGGAGGGGAAGAGTTCAAGGGACAGAGATGACAAATCTTCATGTGGTAGTGTTGAACAAAAATGTAAGGCAGGCTAAGTCCCAGCTCCTTATGGGAAGGAAGAAAAAAAGAGAAGACAGGGACCTTTGCACCTTGGGGTTCCATAAATGTCAGGACAGATCCCCAAGGCGGGTGCAGAGGGCTGAGCAGCCAGAAGGCTCCAAGAAATCAAACGCAGATTTCCCGAGGAGGGGCACAGAAGAGCTCTTCAGAAGAGCAAGCTGGATGGTGGCCCAGATCAAGTCTAGACATATAGCTTTCAGGAACAATGGGACAGACCCAGACTTTGGAGGTGGGAAGATCTCTGGTAGGGTGCAGACGCGCTTCCTCTTCAGCCCTCTGGAGGCTCGCAGTGAACCCTCATTAGCAATCTCCTGCTTCAGGTGACCTTCCTGGTGTGGAGCGACCTTGACATCTGTCTCCGTACTGCAGGTTTACGCCAGGCACCCTCTGGCCTGGGAGAGCTGCTGTGAACTGCTGGCGGGGGCCACAGCAAGCACCCCAGACCTCCCCACCACTTCCTGTCCTGCTCCTGCTCTGCACCAACCCTCGCCTGGCTCCAGGCCTTGCCTCTGTCTCTGGATGAAGATCTGCTCCAGTTCTGCCACCTGGCCTTCGTATTTGGTCTTTCTGGTGCTCACTTCCTGATTAGCCACTTAAGGATTCAGGCCTGGCCATGTTCTCCCCTGTCCAGTCCTACCCACTGTGTGAACAATGGAAACAGTCTGCTACTAATTCTGCCCTTCCACCTTTTCATCTATCCATTTAAACATATAGAGATGTGTGCGTGTGTGTGTGTGTGTGTGTGTCGTGTGTACGTGTATATATACACACATGCGTTTTTTACAAAAAAACACATAGCAACATATTCATTATTCTGCAACTTGTTCTTTTTCCATTTTAACAGTATATTATGAACATTTTTCTAGATCAATATACAGTCATGTGCCACATAATGATGTTTTGGTCAATGACAGATAAAATATATGATCATGGTCCCTTAAGATTATAATACCATATTTTTACTGTATCTTTTCTATGTTTAGATACATTAAGATGCACACATACTTACCATTGTGTTACAACTGCCTACAGTATTCAGTAACATGCTGCCTAGGTTTGTAGCCCAGGAGCAAGAGGCTATACCATATAGTAGGCTATATCATCTGGGCTTGTATAAGTATGTTTGTGTAAGTATTGTATAACTATGATGTTTGCACAAGGACGAAAATCACCTATTGACACATTCTGAGAACATATGCCATCCAGGTTCGTGTATGTTTATATAAGTATTGTATAACTGTGATGTTTGTACAATGACAAAAATAAACTATTGACACATTTTCAGAACATATTTCCATCATTGAGGGATGCATGGCTGTATAGAGAATCAATGCATCCTTTCAATGGCTGAATAATATTCCATAGTGTGGGTGGCCATAGTGTAGTTAACCACTACCAAACTGAGGGACATTGAGGTTGTTTCCTTTATAAATAATATTGTAACAAGCATCCTTACCCACGTGAACTCACAATCCAAATCTTGCATTGCTATTGAGTATATCTAGTTATCTCAGTGGTTCTGTGGGTGCATAGGTGTAATTAGACTGACTTAAAATGGAATTGCTGGGTCAATGGATATGCACATTAAAAAATTTTATAGGTGCTGCACTGCCAGATAACATGAGAGTAAAATTTATAGCTAGACTCATTTGCCACTCACTAGCTGTTGACTTTAGGCAAGTTTATGTAGGTTTCTGAAATTCAATTTCCTCATCTACAAAATGAAAATAATAATATCTATTTTGAAACATGAAGGTAATAAATATGTGCCATCTGGCACAAACTAGAAGCTTAATAATTTACATTCCCTTTATTATTCTGCTGTTATTAAAAGACAAATCCTAAACTTATAATTAGCAGAAAGCATAAAACCAAGGGCGCATAGATGGGAAGAGCCACATATAATCCCAGCTCTCCCATTATTTGGTATCAGTCTGGGCAAATCCCTTGAATCTCGGGGCCTCCAAAGCCACAGTTATTGAAAGCGGGGGTCAGAATAAGCTGCCTCTCAGCTCTTTTGCAGCTCTACGATCTCTGTAATTGCCTACTTTATTTCTAGGACATTATTGGGAGGAAGCTATCAGCATTTCAGATCTGCACAAATTATTTGCGCTGAGACAGAGGCAAGATTGCAAAATAAACAAACCAATATCCCAGGCCAGGCCCTTAAATACACATGTGAGAAACACAGTTGGCCCCTAAAGAAAACACTTCCCTCCTTCTGATCTCAGCTGTTGGCAGATCTTAGCTGTTGCACTGCATCCACTAGGTTCTCAAACTGTCTCATTACAAAGAGGGGCATTAAAACCATCTCCATGGGGAATGGGGGTAGGAAACAGATTGGTCTCCAAAACTCTCTCAAAATCTCCAGTCCCAATTTCCCGACCTTCCAGGCTGACTCCATCTCTCCCCACCATGCTCACAAAGCCTCCATCAACAATGACCCCACAGTCTGTTGTGTGGTCCAACAACCTGTATGTCTAAATTTACCTCTCAGCCCTTATGTCTAACTGACTGTCATATCCCCAAAGCGGCTAACTCAGGGCCTATCTTTTGCCTAGCAGAAGCCCAAGAAACCTTTGCTGAATGGAATATTATTGTGCAATTGCTCTTTTTATACAGGTAAACTGATTCACTAGTATAATGATACAAGCCTCTTCCCTTTCTCAAAATACTTTTCTTGTAAATGCAGCTAAATTTAAGGTATGACTCCTAAACTGTTAGTGTAGAAGAAATTTCAGAGAGTATCTCACCCAACATGCTATTGTTTGAATGTCTGTGCCCCTGCCCCCAAATTCATATGCTGAAATCTAATCACCAATGTGACAGATTTAGGAGGAGGTGCCTTTGGGGTGTGAGTAGGTCATAAGGGTGGGCCCTCATGAATGGGATTAGTGCCCTTATAAAAGTGGCCCCAAAGATCTGCCTTGCCCCTTTCACCATGTGAGGACACAAAAAGAAGTTGCCATCTGTGAAGCAGGGAGTAGCCCTCACCAGACACTAAATCTGCTGGCATTTTGATCTTGGACTCCCCAACCTCCAGAACTGCAAGAAAGAAATTTCCGTTGTTAATAAATCTCCCGTTTATGGTATTTTATTATTATAACACCCTGAATGGACTAAGACATAGACCTTTATTTATTAATTTATTCATTTACTTAACTAAAATTACTGTGTTTTAGAAGAGGGAACTGGGCTCAAGGTAAGTTAAGTAACAATTTAAAGATTAGCTAGTGGAAGGTCTAAAATCAGGACTTAGCCTTTCTGATTCTTGATTCAGTGCTCACTTTATTATTTACTATGTTGCAGCAATAATTATAATTTAGTGATCATAATTCCATATACCAACTTTATATATTTTCATTTTAATATGGAGCTTTCATTTTAATATATAGACATGCTTGAGCTTGTTGAACTTTTTAGTTCTCTAGGATTTTTATGAAATTGAAAAAAATAAATCCATAAATTTCCCAAGTGATTGTTTTCTGCAACCTAACCCCTCATGTTACGTAATACAACATTTATTTTGGTTTCAGTTTTCAACTAGATAATCCATTAATAATGACTAGAGAAGTTACTAAGTTTTTGATAGAAAATGTTATCTAACAAAAAGTCAAATTCCATAGCTACTGCTATTTGGCTGGTGTCTAAACAATAAGTTATGGACTTTCAAAACAAGTCCAGGGCTTTGAAATGTATACAGCCTTCACATTATCTGAAATCTGATGCCATATCCGAGGTGGAAAGTTGACATAAGTGGAACTTGCAGAGTTTTGGAGTAACAACCACAATAGATTTTTATTTAGTATACGTTGAGTATAACATACAGGTAGGAATTTTCTAGAGCTGAGGAGGACACAGCTTCCACACACTTACTTTAATAACCTGAAATGTCTCACCACGTGCAGAGAAGACTAGTACTGCAACAAGCAAGACAGCACAGGCTTTGGGTCCAGATGGTCCCAGGTTGAATTTCTGCTCTGTTACTTCATATCTCTGTGAATTTGTAACTCACCTATCCTCACGGAGCCCCAGTTACTCTTTGGGTAAGGTAGGGATAATAACATCTTTTTTATAGGGTTGGTGAAGGACAAAAAATGAAACAAAAAGTAAATGTGCCCAATACAATGGTTGTCACATAACAGGAGGAGCTGAAGTCAAGTAAAATGTGGGTAAAGTGAATTAACAGGTCATAGCAGCAGAGCCGAGTATAGCTACCAGGGAGCATCTATACCTGCATCAGTGGTTCACCAAGATGAAGAACATGGTCTACGTGAGATTCCACTTGGGCAATGCCAAGGGTTTTTACTAGTACAGGGAGAAGAACAGCCTCTGTAGAAGGAGAGGAGTGGCTTCCCATGTAATGCGTAGGAGCTGCATCCTGGCTTCTAGGAAAGACAAGAAAAGAAGCTCTTTACAGCCCAGATTGGTCAAGGAAGACTTTCTAGATAGGTGGGTCATGAACCAGAACTTGAAAGTTAAATGAGATTCCAGGAGGCACAAAGGAGGGGTACAGTAGTCCAGGAAGAGGCATCAGGGAAAGAAAGGCTCAGGATATGACTGATATATTCTGCCCCTGGAGCAGAGAATGAGTGTTGGAAGAGGAAGAAACTGCAAAGTGTGTTTAATATTTATCTCAATTTGTTGAAGGCCTTGGTTGTCAAACTAAGGGATCCATGTTTTCTCCAGCTGATGAAGAAAAGCCATGTTCATAATCCACTGAAAAGTAGTCTTTTAGGAAGAATGATCTGAATGTAGAACAGGAGAAAGAAGAAGTCGAAGGCAGGGGGAGGCTCTGGATTGATGAAGAGTGTACTGAATCTGAATTCAGAGGGCTTGGGAATGTGTGTTCCAGCATCGTTGCTTAATAGGTGTGAAACCATCAACGAGTTACTCAGATTTTTTAAGCTACAGTTTCCTTTTCTATAAAATGGGAATACTAATGTCAGGATCTTGTGTGATTCTCAAATAGACAAATAGATTAATAGCAAGAGAATTACTCTGCAAACTCTAGAACAGACCTGTTCAATAGAACTTGCTGTGACGATGGAAATATTCTATATTGAGCTATCCATATTGGTAGTCACTAGCCATACTTGAAATGTGGCTGGTGTAACTGAGGAACTAAATTATTAATTTTATTTAATTTGAATGAATTAGATTTAAATTTAAATAGCCAACATATTTGACAGCAGAGCTCTAGAGACTAGTGAAAAAAGAATGAATTTTTAAAACAGAAAGATCTAGGTTTCAAACATTGCCTTTGACCCTGCTGGGCAAACATGACCCTACTTGACCCTACTTGAACTCTCTGGACAGAATATTAGCCAGATGTCCTTGAGCTCTGGGCTCCAGCCACAAGGGACTTCTTGCATCTCCTTAACCACACCATGCTTTCTTAAGCCTCACTGTTTCTGCACTTGCAGCTCTCTTTGCATGAAATAATTATCCACCTTTGTCCCTCAACTTTGCTTGCAGAAATTCAAATTTCTTTTTTTCCTTTTATTTATTTATTTATTTATTTATTTATTTATTTATTTATTTTTGAGACAGGTTCTCACTCTGTTGCCTGAGTTAGAGTGCAGTGGCGTCATCATAACTCACTACAACCTCAAACCCCACCGGGCTCAAGCGATCCTTCTGCCTCTGTCTCCCCCCAAATTTGAACTTCTTACAGACTCAATTCAGGCATCTGCCGTGCGTGTAGCTGGGCTGTGAGTTCTTTTCTGTGTCCTGAGCTCCCTGTGATTCCACTCTCAGAGCACACATCGCACTGCAGCACGCCTCCCCTTCGCCCCCTGTGCTCACCAAAGGGAAAGGCTCGAATTTACTTTTTCTGGTAAAATATACGTTACACAAATTTATCATTTTAACTATTTTTAAGTGTACAGTTCAGTGGCATTAAGTATATTCACATTGTTGTGCAACCATCACCACCATCCTCTCCAGAAATTTCTCATCTTCCCAAACTGAAACTCTGAGTCCATTAAACACTAACTCCACATTTTCTCCTCCCCCAGCACCTGGCAACTCCCATTCCACTTTCTGTCTCTATGAATTTACTACTCTAGGTACCTCATGTAAGCGGAACTTATATAATGTCTTCAAGTTCCCTCTATGTTACAGCATGTTTCAAAATCTCCTTCCTCTTTAAGGCCGAATAGTATTCCGTTGTATGCGTAGACCACATTTTGTTTATCCAGTCATCCATCCATGGACACTTAGGTGGCTTCCACCTTTTGGCTATTGTGAATAATGCGCTATGAACACGGGTGCGCAGGATAGAATTATGTATCTATCGTATTTTTCTGTGCATTCCCAACATCAGCTACTGTTCCTGAAAATACAGGAGGTATTTAGTCAAAGTATTCCATGGAAGGGAGGGTGAGAGTGAAAGATGAGGAAAAGAAGAAAGAGAGGCAGGAAGTGGAGGGGAGGCAGGCAGGCAGGCTGACGTGTTCACAGCGCAGACCGATTGACTCTGCTCTCCCACGGGGCATGTCCGCCACACTGGAACAGTCGATCTCAAACTTCACCTTCAGGGTATCCTTATTTATTTATTTAATTTTGGTTTTCCACTGGCAAGAACCTGGTCTTGTGATCAGGGGCCTTGTGTGCATTTCTGTCATTTCACTTAGATACGTCACAAACTCTGGAGCGCGGCTTCCTCATCTTTGGTATGAGACAACAGTTTATTGTTCTCAGGGCTGGGTGTGCGTGTGTCTGGAGTAAGGATTAAATAAATACCAGTAAGCTTTGTGAACTCTGAAGAACTACATGAACTATAGACATTTCAATTATTCTCCAGAATTTTTCTTTCTTCTATATTTCAATTATGATAAGTCAATTAAAATCCATACTATCCATAATGGAAAACGAGACTAGGCAACTTAAGGAGAGTTTCCTTTTAAATTTCATTTCTAAACCTAGAGGCATCAAATTGTTAATTTTTTTTTTTTTTTTTTTTTTTTACATTCTAATCAGTTTCTGATTCTATTGAAGTACAGGGGGTTCTGTTTGGGCTCGACACACAATCAGGGAAAATATGAAGCCTTTATAACACCAAAAAGTGCTAACACACAACTATAGTATTTCTTCAGCCACAGGCGACATTTAAAGAATCGCCAGCCACATAATCACATTAACATTTAATGTGCCCAAGTTCAGCTGAAAGATGTTTCCTCTCTTCTGCATCTCCTTCCTGGAGCAAAAAGTGCCAGTGGAACTGGAGAATCCCATTTGTGTCCTGTGATGAGTCCCCACAGAAGCGAGCGTTCTTCAGACCCCTTCCCCACACCGGCTGTGCCTCGAGGTAAACACAGCTTGCACGTGTGGGCAAACATCTTTTATCATTTTGCACCCTTTATAGGTCAGCCAGTTTGTTTTGGAGACACGAGAGAATTCCCGGAGAAATTCATTACTGCCACTCACTCTGGTTTTCCATCTCAATATAATTAAGCTTGGCTAATTGTCTATCATGATTAAAATCATGCCAATAACAACCTTGTTCTCGAGTTTGGCCATGCTCCAAACTTGTTAATCGCTCTTGGTTTAGAGTAGGTCATTCCGTACCTCGCTTCAGCTGTGAAATTCCTTATAAATAACATGCTTAGATAATAAGATCATCCTTGGATGACCAGGAACCGTCAACACAGATAACACAAGATATGACTAATATATGGGATAACTGAATCACAATTTAAGTTATTCTTAACAACCTGAAACCTGAAACGTTGAGCTGAGTTTAACACAGTGCCATTTCCCTAGAAAGAAAAGGTAAGGTCCAGAATCCATTGCAGAAGGATACGATGGCAAGAGTTCACGAAACTGGCTTGGATTATATGCAGTGGGCCCCAAACTCAATGCGAGTTAATACAGCTTCTAAAAATAAAAGATGTGCCTAGATGAATTGAAATTCAACATCTCACCTAACCTAAGAGGCATCAGTTATAAGGCATACTATTATTTTATGCACCACTAGGAAAAAAGATGCTGCCAATTAAAAGTTATGACAATAGTTTCTTGTCACTTAGAATTTTTATTTTATACTTAGTGAGAAATCTCTCAGATGCATTTGTGTCCTAATATCATGCTGCTTTGTTTCTATGCTTTTCTGAGCACACATAACTTTTCCTTTCAAAGTTGAATCACAGCATAATCTTTTGGAAGATTCTGTAACTGTCACTCAAACTCAGCCCTTGTAGTAACAGCAAGGTGCATAACTCAGTGGAAGTGATGGTGGTATGTGCAGCTCTGACCAAGTGTGTGAGCAGAGGTCACGAGGAATGACCGCTGGCCAGCAGTGATTATAAGATGTCAGCAATTCTGGAATGCATACTCATTTCTCAGATATTAAAATGTGGGATAAATATGCATGTTAGTGTTTACGAAATATGGTGTAGGGTCCAAAGCAAAAGAGATGATAACCCTGCTTTTCTTGGTGCCAGTGAGTCCATATTTTAAGTACGAATCTGAACTCTGAGCAACATTTCTTCTTGTGCAAGGCCCTTCTTGATTTATGAACCTTCTCCTCAGTGCTCACTGCACACTGCATTTGATTCTGCTTATACCAACTGTCTTAGTTCAATATCATCTTTGTCCCCATATTTGCTTTTGAAACTGTACGATCCTGGAGATCAAAGGAGTCTTTTTTATTTCTGTCCCTGTGTTCAGGACCTGGCACATAGTAGGTGCTCAATAGATGAGTGAACAGAGGTAAGAAGGAATGACTACTATACTATGATGGACTTATGCCATGCATTTTTATCTCTTTCATAAGAATTTGAAAAAATGTCATTACGATGTAGATGACGTTCAAGCAGTTTTATTTACACATACGAATATGGAGTTATTGTTAGGTAAATTTCTTTTACATCAACTGGGACTGTGATTTCAAACAACTCCTCCCCGCCCCTCTCTGCACTCATGCACATACGGAGACTTTGTATTCTAATGAGGAGCCTTCAGGCCTTGAAGCCAACCGGATCTGGATGCAACACTAACTCTGCCATTTGACTACATCTCTCTGCCAAGAGATTTTTGCTCTCTCTTGGTCTGAGTTAAGTAGACTTACCTCCTGAGATTGCTGAGATTGCTGTGAGGATGAACTAGCACATACACAGAACCTACAACAGTGCCTGGTATACTATAAATTCTCAATAAGGGTTAGCTACAGGTTTACAAAGCGTATCACAATTTATATTAATAAAGTGCTTCCATGGCCATCATATCTTCTGATTGGCATGCCCATCCTGAGGGGAGTCTCTTCTATTCCTATTTTTCAAACACTAAAATAGACTCGGAGAGAAAAAGTAGCTTGAACAAAATCACAGTTGCAGACTAGGACCTTTAATCCAGTTCTTCTTATCTAATCGCATTGATATAAAAATGAATTTTAGACCTGGAAAGAACATTAGAGATAATCTAGTTTCAAACTCTCACTTATCACGTAAGGAAACTGAGGAACAGAGAGAGAAAGTGATTTGCTTTCAGCACAGTCAGCTGCTGATGGCAGAGCTGGGATTGGAGCCCAGAGATCCGGACACTGAAAAAAACACATTTCAGTATTTTTCCCATGACATGGTGTCCAGCTCCAAAGTGCGAGTCCTCACGTGGTCCTGCATGGTCTGCTCCTGCCCTCCTTTCCACCCTCTTCTACTGGCATCATTCTCCTCTCAGTCCGCACTGACCTTTTAGCTGCCCCTTAAACGTGCCAGGCTCATTCCCCTATGTGCTTGGCTTCACTGTCCAGAAAGCTGTTCTCCCAATTCTTTCCTCATCTGCTTTCTCACCTAATTCAAGTCTCTACTCAAATGTCACCTCCTCAGAAAGCCCTTCTCTATCCAAAGTAGCCCTTTAGACCCTAAATAAAAAGGCCCCAATGCACCACTGTCTAACATTTCCAATTCCCTTGCTCTGCTATTTACTTTAGAGCACTTATTACTTCCTAATATTATATATTTATTTACTTGTTTAATTTTATTTCCTTTCCACTGTGATGCAGGTTTCATGGAGACAGTGACCGGGTTTGTTCTGTTTATCATTGTGTTAGCACCAGAACAGTGCCTGCTGCATAGTTAAGTGCTCAATGAAAACACTTGTGAAATGTTTACTATGTTCCCAGCACTGGGATAAGCATTGAGAAAACAACAGTGAGTTGAAAAGACATTCCTCTCCACCCTTATGGAGTCTCTAGTCTAGCAAAGGACATAGACATTGATCACATAATCACAGGAGTATATGGTGCCATAGAGTGTGTCATCAGCAGAATTGGACTAGTCTTGATATTCTGGGAAGGTTCCCCCCAGGAAGTAAATTTCTGTGACACATCTGATGGACAAGAGGGTGCAAACTAGGTAAAGAGTAGAAGACAAGTATCCCAACGAGGAAACACGAGCATGCATTCTTGTGGCAAGAAGGGGCAACGACAGAGGACAGGTGTCAGAGGGATGGGAAATAGGGCACAAGTCAGACCATGCAAGGCTTTTTAGGATGTGTTCCAGATTTGGCCCTTATTCTGTGGGCCATGTGAAGCCGCTGGAGGATTTTATCAGAGACATGATACAACTGAGTCTATATTTTAAAATGATCACTTTCCTTTAAAATGATCACTTTGGCCATCGTATGGAGAATGACCTAGGAGGGGGTTTGGGAGAAATCAGAATAACCAGTCAGCAGGCCATTGCAATAGTCCCAGAGGGGAAGTGACAGCAGCCTGTACCAGGGAGGAGACAGTATAAGTGGAAAGAAATGGACAGATCAGGTGATCTTAGAGTCAGAATTCACAGGATCAGAGGGGGATTGAGGAAGAAAATGTGTCAAGGATAACTTCTAGATTTTTTTTTAACTTTTGCAATTGGAGAGAGATGGGGACTCTTGGAAGAGGAGCAGATCATCAATCCTATGATAGATATGCTGGATTTGAGATGCTTTTGAGCCATCTAGGTGTAGCTATGAAATAGATAGCAAGAAATATGGGTCTGGAGCTCAGGAGTGCTCTGCCCTGGAGATGATATCTGGGCAGTCTTCAATGGTCCTCAAGGTCATAGGCATGGAAAGTCTGAAGAAGGAGTGGATGGTGAGAAGAGGTGCTTGGTGGAAACTTAAGAAACTCCATGAGTTAATGGCGAGGTAGAAAGGGATGGACCCAAAAGGGCACAGAGGAATGGCAGAGATGAATGAGCAAACCAGGAGAAAGGTGTCTGCTCGAGGTGGAGGAGGGGGAGCGTTTCTTATGGCGAAGGGAGTGGTCAACAATGCCAACTACGGCAGGGTGGTCAAGGAAGGTGGGTACTGAGACTGGCCCTTGAGCTTGAGGACATCAGGATCACGTGGTGACTCCAGCGAAGGCTGTTCAAGTGGAATGATGCAAAAAGAAACCAGAGTAGAAGAGACCAAGGGGGAGAATAACAAGAATTGTAATGGGGACAGCGATAAAGGACAGAACTTTTAAAAATAGCTATGTAGTTAGGAAAGATAAAGAAGAAATGTTATAGCTGGTGGGGGATGTGGGGGATCTCTGGAAGGTTATTTAGTTATTGATTCAAGACTAAAGTGACTCGGCATGTTTTATGATGACAGGAAGGAAGATTGTTTCAAAGGACACGTTTCAAAGCCTGTGCAAAGGAGCTGGCCCTGGCAAAGGAACCAGGACCACTCTCTCCTGTTGTAAGACGAGGAAAAGGGGACACATGCCCTCGGGTTTGTATCTTTAATGGGAGGAAGGTGAAGGGGTTCTTAGCTCACAGATTTACTTAGCATGTAAAACAGGAGGCAGAACCGTGTGCTGAGAGTCAGAGGTGAGGGAGGGAGGATGGGAAGGAATTAGGGGTTTGAGGAGAACGGACAAAGTTGGAAACACTTATTGCAGAGAGTGAGACAGTAAGGTGAATGAAGGGAGAGAGTGGGATGTGGGTGCTTTTGAGATTGGTGGTCTTGCCAGTCTGCCCACTGAAGTGACCCTACAGTCGCCTGGGCAGGCAAAAACACCAAGGAAAAGATCGACCGGGTTCATTCAGGATTAGTGTTCTTCTAGATGTATGCTATAAAAAACCAGGGAGGCAATGGATTCGAAGGCTGTGGCAAGCGTGTTACTAAAGTGAAGGCCTCTCGGGTGCTTCTAGTGTGACTTAGGGACAATATGTTGAATAAAGAATGTATTTCTCATTATGCTTACTGGTTGGATGGAAGACATTTCCTCTTTCATTTATTCTTAATTCGAGTACTTTTCCAGGTGAGATACTGGGAATTTTATGCTTACCTGGGTCAGTTTGTTCATGTCCCACCTTCCATTCTCGAATGCGAGCTGTTTTGAAGGAAGGAACCATAACTAACCCATATCTGCATTGCCAATGCCTAGCTTGGTGTTTTTCACATTGCAGATGTCTGATGAATGGTAAATATATACATTGTATACACTGATGTATGTGGAGGACATTTAGGGCAATTACCAGTAAGATATTTATCCATTCCATCTCTAATAATAAAAATAGTAATCACCACCATCCTTGATACAGATTTATAGTTTGCTCCTCAGAATAGAACAGAGTGAGCTGAAAACCAGACTAATTTCTGAATGAGAGATGTGGTCATTATTTTTTAGTTCTCTTTGCTATTTCTGCCCCTTACAGAGAAACGAGAAAAAGAGGAATGAACCAGACTAGATCGTTTTAAAATTCTTCATTAGCATCCACACTGAATAAATTTCAATGGCAGGAGCCTTAACACAGCTTTCACTGTATCTGATGCACAGAAGACGAAGCCTGCCAATCTTGCAACATGTCTCGAGATGAAGAAGGTCAACATATCAGAAAATAAAATCAGTAGCAGAGATTTCAAAGAAATTCATCCCAAGAGTTCTTCTCAATGAATGCAGTGCAAGATTGAAGAATTCAATTACATGAAAAAGAGGGCTTTTTTTTAATACCATGCCCAGCTATTAGTTTTTTTGTAGTTGCTAACATGAAGGCGTATTGTTAGCCATCAAGAAATCTCAACAAATTCATACATTCAAATCACAAGGGATTTGTTTGGTAGATGGATCTGAAATCTGGTCTGCCTCCAACTGCTCACTCAAGATTTCATTTATGCCAAGGAGAACGTTATTCTTAATCAGACATAGAAAACCCTGACATATGCCACTGGGCTGCTATATACCTTTAAGAAACAAACAAAAAAAATCCTGCTTTTAATTCTAATGGGACATTAGAACTAACTTTTTTATTTGGAGTTGGCCAATTGAATTTCCTCTGTTTTAGGAAGCAGGGACAGTGAGGGGGTCATCTGAGAACATTCGGGAAAGCAAGAGCCTTTGTATTAATATCTAGAGCCTTAAAAATGCATCTTATCTTTTTGCCCGGTACATCGAATTCTAGGGATTGATTCAAAAGAAATAATGTTTTAGTTTCTAAAACATAAAGCTCAAGTTATGATAATGTTCATTGCAGCATATTATATAGTAACCGCTTGTAGTTAACTAATAGCCCCAGAGCCCTCACATCCTGGCAGGGATGGCATGGCCCTTCCTAATGTGACTTTGATGCCCCTGCTATCCACAGGTAAAGTCTATTTCTTATCCCTTGATGTTGGAC
Source organism: Indri indri (assembly GCA_004363605.1). Lineage (NCBI taxonomy): Eukaryota > Metazoa > Chordata > Mammalia > Primates > Indriidae > Indri > Indri indri. Next base: position 53,323 of record RJWJ010005092.1, on the reverse strand, counting down.
TGGTCTTGTGACTTGTTTTGACCAAAAGAATGTGGTAGGAGTAACATTTTACTATTTTTAGAGTCTGGACTTCAAGAGGTCTTGGAGCTTTTTTGGCCATCCTGGAAGGCTGTCTTGAGACCTCTGTGAGAAATCCAGTGTAGCTTCCTGGAGGATGAAAGGTATCAGGGAAAACAGACCCTCTCCCACCAACCCCTGGGGCAGTCAGCACCAACTGCCAGACAAGTAAATGTGGTCATAGCAGACCCTCCAAATAAAAACACCTGCTTGAGTGAGCCCAGGTTACATAGCAGAACCCCCTCCCCACAACTACACATCAGAAGCTTGAGGAATAAATAAATGTTGTTTTAAGCCATTTAGATACAGCAACAGGTACCTGACATACCAAAGGATTAGAAACAACCTGAACATTAAACAATAGTGAAATGGTTAAGTAAATGATGCCATATTCACACAATAGAATATAATGCAAATATTACAAATTATGTTTGGAGAGAGTTTTTGGTGACATGGGAATGTGCTTGTGTTATAATGTTTAGTGAAAGCAGTTTGAAAATTTTTGTATAAAGTAAGTTCTCATTAAGTGACAGAGAAAATGACTGGAGAAATGACACCAAAACATTTCAAAGGCTATTAATGGTGGAATCAGTTATGACTTTTAATTTGTTTTCCCCCTAGTTTGTTCCTTATAATTGTATTTTAGCCTCCCGTTTTCACCCAAGCCAACAACCATAAGTGATTTTTAAAGCATTAGGGCCCCACATTGAGACAAACATTTTGTTAGTGTTTTTAGGAAAGATTGTTGCCTGTATCTGCACTGTTCTGCCTACCTGCCTATCCTCACAGCTCTTCTCTGTCCACAATACCAGTGGAGAACACAGGTATTAAAATGAAAAAAAAACCAATACAACAAGACAGTCAATCGTGGGAAATTTAATCTGGACAAAATAGTTGAAGCAGGGTCAATAAAGAATACGTTGCAGGTTAGACACATTCCAGCTTAATTTTTTTCATATCACTTAGCCATCTCCAATATCACATTTTACGTTTATCTGTTTGTTTGTAGATCTCTCCAACTAGAATGTTAAGTCCATGAGGTGGGAGCTGTGTCTATTTGGGTCCTGCTATATCCTGATCATACCTAACAATGTTTGCCATAGAATAGCACTTTAAAGAAATATTTGTTAAATGAATAAATAAACTAATTGATCAAAGAATAGTTTCATATTTAACAAGTTTCTGTCTGATGAAAATGTAGTGGAGAGATTCTGGTCTTGGAGTCCAAAAATCTGTTCTGGGAACTCTTAAATTTGGGGAAAATTATTTTACTTCTCTGTGGTTAAGTTTGCTTTTGTGAAGAGGGAATGTTAAAATTTGCCCTTACAAGGCAGCTGAGAGATTAAGTGAAATTTATGAGAAAGTAAAAAATAAAACCCTGGAAATTTGAAACAAATCATAATAGGTGGCACATACCTATGTGTCCAAAGCATCATGTGCACTAACTCTTGTCCTCATAACAACCTTGAGAGGTTGCTGTTACCAGTTTTTCCCACTTTAAGAATGAGGAATCTCAGACTCTGAGACTTAGGCAAGATAACCCAGCTAAGCAGAGGAGGCAAAATTCAACTTTGGTTGGCTTGACTCCAAACTGCATTTGTTTACTCTTGCAGAAGAATGATGCTACAATTATACTGCATGTTACGGTTCTCCCATCTTTGCTCCTTTTCTGGCAAACTCAGGTTCCCAAGGTTCCCATCATAGGATGCTGTAGTCATATTTATGAACTTCTCCTTAGAATATTCTCCTTAAATGCCTTCTCTTTCATTGCCCTGGGACTCAGACTATACATTCTAGAAAGAAAAGAAATGCAATAGCCTTTTCGTTTCTCAATTTTAATGTCCTGCCAATTTAATACACATGAATTTCTCTAATTTGAACTGCTTCTGCCCTAGTTTAGGCCTCTAAAATCTCTCCCCTGGACCTTTGCTATTCCCTGCTAACTAGTCTTATGGCCTCATCTTATGCTTCCCATCTGTCATCTGCACCGTGTCAGAATGATCTGCCTGTAACTCAGATTTCAGAACATTACTCCATCTTCCCCTGTCATTTACAAGGAGGTCCCAGGTACCTAGCAGCACAGACACACACTCCTCAAAGCCTGAGCCCCTTGTCCTCCTTGTCGACCTCAATTTCCCTGACTACCTGCCTGACAATATCTCACTGCTTACCTGGTAGGTGATTTCACTTTTGGATGTGTTTACTCAAAGTCTTTCTTATTCCTGAAATGCTACCCCATACATTCTGCTCATAAGCCCTTTTCATCCACCAGGATTCAGCTCAGACATCGCCTTATCCAGAAAGTCCTCCCTAAGCCCACCGCTGAATTGGGTTCCTCTCTTTTCTGCTCTAAGTACCCTCTGGTTGTCTATTTTGTCTATAAAAAGGTGAGCTGCTGGGTGGCAGGGGGATCTTGTCATAGTGGCCTATAAAATGAGAATAATAATAGGATCTTGCCTCAGAACTGTTAAACAAGTTAATGTAACGTGCTTAGCATAGTGCATATAGGAAGCTCTCAATAAATGTCCTGTATCATCTTAGTATCTTTGGAAGCCTGCACTACATCTGGCACATAGGAGGTGTTAAAAGTAAATATTTGCTTACTTTGAGACACCAAATTGTCTATACTGTCAACGTTGTTTAACAAATCCATAATGAATTCCTAGCATCTTCATTATGTGTCCTTAAAGTAAGGGGGGAAAGTGACATTAAAAAATTTCCAATTGAATGACAGGGAGCCAGGATTCCTTGGAGAAATGGCTAATTCTAAGTCTGGGGCGTGCAATATACAAGACAAGCCTGGAGCATCTTATAGTGCTAGAAAGTAAGGAGCTGCTAAAACAAAACAAAGTGAAAGACACACACACAATGATGGGGCATATCAGAGGGACACAGAAGCCAACTTAAAGAGCTTCCAATGGTAAATATTACAACAATTTGAGAACAAAATAAATAAAATAGTATTAGATTTGAACACAAAGTATAAAATAAATATCCATGAGTCCATACTGATATAAATTAGTGATTGAATACATAAATAAATGAAGGAGACTAGACAAATTTCCTATGAAGAAGAATTTCAAATAATTTATTTAAATACTTTACCCTCAAAGAGGTAGAGCAAAACTCCCTACTCCTTAAGTGTGGGCTGGGCAGGGTGATGTCCTTCCAAAGTGTACGGCGTGGAAAGGGGACGGACACAGCTATGTTAGAGTGGAGAAACCTGACGAACATTACCTTTGTCAGGTGATCAAGGTCAACACCAACAGTGATAAGTTATTAAAATTGTTCTTTACTTTTGTGGACTTCCCCCCCGCCCAAACCTATAACCCCAATCTTATCAGGATAAAAATTATCAGGCAAATCTCAGTTGAGGGATATTCCACAAAATACCTACCCAGAACTTCTCTGAACTGTTAAGAACATCGAAAACAAGGAATACGTAAGACACAGTCACAGCCAAGAGGAGCTTAAGGAGACACAATGATTATAAACGCAACATTCTCTGGATAGGACCCTAAGACAAAAAAATGACATTAGGTAAAAACTAAGGAAGTCCAATTAAAGTATGGACTTTAGTTAATAAGAATGTAAAGAATGTATCAATACTGGTTTGTTGTGACAAAAGTACCATACTAATGTAAAATATGAATACTAGGGAAAACCGGGTGTGGATTATATGGCAACCCTCTGTATATTCTTTGCAATTTTTCTGTAAATATAAAACTATTCTAAAATAAAAAGCTTATTACATTTTTAAAGGTACCCATTGCATGCCAGGCACTCTGCAGGGTACCTTCCACTCATTATCTAATTTAATTCTCACAGCAACAGATGAGAATATTGGGTCTCATGGAAATTAAGAGATTTGCCTAAAGTCACATAGCTAATAAACTTTAGAACCAGGATTCAAACCTGGGAGTAACTGCCTTCAAAATTCGTGATCATGTGACAACATTATACTGCACTCTAGAACGGGAAGGATTCTCCCTGAGGTCAATTGGTGAGAGAAGGCAGCCGGTGTCCCTGTGGAAGATGGGGGGGGGGGGAGGTTAGTGTTTAGATATTAGAAATGCACAAACTTTCAATTTTCTTCCATAATTCTTATACTTCTAAGATTTCTTGACTAATGTCCTCATTTCTAAGTTTTTGCTTTAAAACGACTACTTAATTTCTTAAACAACTTCCTCTTTCACTCTAAGCAATAAGCCTTAGAACAATATTTCATTTTCTACTCTGTCTTTGTTGAAGAGAGGCCTTTCACTGCATTTTTGGCTTGGTAACTTTTCCTTAGGAGAAGCCTTTCTTGATGTGCCAGAGTCCTCCTGAGCCCAGCAGGGCTGTCGAAATGGTTTGATTTTGCATTGCATTGTTAAGAGATAAAAGAAGAGGAAAGGGAAGAAAGGGGAACATTTTTACATCAATATCTAGCTTTATTTATACTCTCCATTGATGAATTGATCATTTTTTTTAAGTATTTAAAAATGAAACTTGGAAAAGAAATCAGTTTCCTAATCAGTTTTGCTTATTCTCCCTTGGTAGATTCACACTGTTTTATCATCAGGGTGGGTTTTTAATTTTTTTTTTCTTTCATATTTTCTGGACTTCCGGTAGGAGTTTTACCGCATGGGGTGAAGTGAAAAAACTAGACGCTATACACATAGGTAACCCAAGATTTTGTTTCCAGCGTACGTTTATTTAATCAGCATATGAGTCTGTGTATGCAGGGAGGAAGAATAAAAGCATGTGAACTACTACGCTGGGTCCAATCAATGCTCCAGGTGGCCTCGCGCTTGGCCACAAAGGATGGGGATGCCTGTGTCTGCCCACTGCGCCATGGTAGACCTCCTGAAGTTCCTGCCATTTTAACCACCCGCTCAGCGGTCCCTCTTGCATTTCAAACCACCAGGCTCCACACCTTTTCCCACTTATCCATTCCTGTTCTCCCAATTTCTCTAAATTGCTCCAATGTCTCTGTGGTTATCCAGGTGGGAAACTTCAGAGTCATCTTGGACTCATCCCTTTGAAACACTCCATTTCTTTATTGAATTGCCAACTCCTGTAGATTCGGTCTGTTTTTTTCTCAAAACCCTCTTCCTTCTCGTCTCCATCCCCACTGCTTCTACCTTATTCAGGTCCTCATTATTTCTCACTCGGGGCTTTTCAACGATCTCCTAATTAGTCTCCTCACCTCCAGTCTCTCTCATCTATAATCTATCTTCCATCCTTCCACTGGTTTAATTTCCCTGAAGTGCAGCTGTAATCATGTAACCCCACTGCTAAAAAACTTAAATGGCTCCCCACTGCCTCCAGGATAAACGCCAAGGTCCTTAGCTTAGCATTCAAGGCCCTTCACCATCTGGCCCTAAACAACCTTTCCAGACTCATCTCCTATTACTACGCTACAGGAATTTCCTATTCCAGCCAAATTGGGCCACTTATTACTGCACGATTGTGCCGTCTCTGATTATGGGCCTCTGCTCAAGTGGTTTCTTTGGCTTGGATATACATTGGCCATTAAAGGTGATGTCCCACCTAACCACAAGGTTATTCCTAGCCACTCAGCCCCACCTAATTTCCTCTACTGTTAATTTTGCCTTTTATTTTCACCATTGTAGTGCATGTTCTATATTTCCCCTTCAACTCTCTTAACTACAGACCTCTCAAAGATAGTAATGGTGTTCACACGTATAGGGAATGGGCTCTATCAGTCTTGACTTGAAAATGAGGATATGAGGACCTGAGCCGTGAGTCACATCTGACAGCTCTCCTTGAAATGTGCTTGGCATCGTCCTTCCCTTTAACAAGAGGGCATTTGTGTCAGCCCAGTCTTCCTCCTTCCTTCTGTCCTTCAGGTTGAGCTCCTGCTGGGAGGCCTCATAGTCTCTTTTATAAATGGGCTTCCACATTTACAAACGGCCTCATCCATTGGTTTCTCAGATGTGCCCAGAGAAGTCTGGATTCCACTGATGGACTGATTCTAAGTTGTCTTAAATGTGGGCTCTTAACTCCCTTTTTCCCTGCCTCCTTCCCTCTGCTGACACTGCCACCTCCCACACAAACATTTTTAAATCTGATTCCAGTAAACTTCTACCATAATGATTCGAAAATATGGTAAGCATAAGAATCATCCCAAGAACTTGTTAAATATGGAAGGTTCCCGTGTTCCACCTACAAAGATTTGGAATCAGTAGGTCTGGACTGTGGCCCCAGAATATGTACTTTTAAAACAAGCTCCCTGGGTGACTCTGATGGTGATCTGAGGACCACCCTTTGAAAATCACTATGATGGAGTCTGGGCCTTCATCACTGTGCTCCTCACATCCTGTGGGGCAACCTGGACTATTTCCTGTTTCTGAAACTCTTCCTGAATGTTCCAACCGCTGTGCCTTGGCTCTGGTTCTGCTACGATAGCGGTGATTTTTCTTCCATTTCCACCTCTCAAAATGCACCTCCCCCCAATGAGGGCAGAGACTTCTATCTGTGCTGTTCATGGTTGTACCCCCAGTACCTAGAATAGTGCCTGACACATAGGAGATGCTAAAAAATGTTTGCTGAGTGAAGAAATGAATCTGTCAAGAAGGAATTCAAATGTCACTGCTTCCTTGAAGCAGTCTTTGATCACCGCGCTTTCCTTCTACTTTATACTATGGCTTGGCAATCTTTTTCTATAAAGGGGCCAGATAAATATTGTAGGCTTTGCGAGACACACAAACTCTGTTGCAACTACTCAACTCTACTGTCGTAGTCCAAAAGCAGCCAAAGACAATATGTAAACCGATGGGTGTGGCTGTGTTCCAATTAGATTTATTTACCAAAAACAGGCAGGTAGTGGGCAAGACTTGGCCCACAGACTGTAGTTTGCTGGTGTCTGCTCTACTCATTTGTATGTGAAGTATAGCTCCTTGGCTAGATTGCCAGATTATAAATTCCTCGAGACAGGGATGGAATCTTATTAGAGTATAAATGTGTGTGTATGAATATTTATATATGTATATGTGCATTTATATATGCACATACATATAAAACACATTTATATATGTATGCACATATATAAAACACATTGTATATGTATGTACATATATAAAACACATTTCTATATGTATGCACATATATAAAACATACACACATACATATATACGCATATACACTGAGTGGTTGTGGACAAATTATTTAGACTCTTTGATCCTCAGCTTTCTCGTCACTGAAACCACATCATAAGATACTGTAGATGAAGTGCCTGGCACAGTGCCTAGTCTATGACACATGCTCCACAAGACTCCTTTTCCTCTTTGTATTTCCTTAAAATAGCACTGTCACCCCTCCCCCACCCCATACCATCACTTAGCAAACTTCATTGTGGACCTATGATGTCAAAGGACCATGCTTGGAACACAATGAAATTCTGAGGTGAAGAAGAATGTGGTTGAAGAGAAGCCATTCTAGGTCAGGAGTCAGAAATGCACGTTCTAGTCCCAACTCCATTCCCCGCGTCCCTAGTCTGCTAACTTCCTCACCCTTGGAGACGACCACTCACGCCGTCGGCTTTCTCCTCACATCTCCCAAACACCGGGCTCGCACCTTCAACCCATCAGCCGATGACCTCACCTCATGCGTCACTGAAAACAGAAGTCATCACAACATTTGCTTACCTTCCCACAACGATTCCACAAAACCGTTCTCCAGTCTCCGTACCTGAACTTGCTGCCTTTCCTCCTGCTCCCAGGGATGAGTGTCCCTGCACCTACCAAAGGCAAACCCCACCACTCACCCTCTGGGTCCCCTCCATTCTCCTTGTCAAGGACTTCAGTCCTTTACATGTAATCTCTCTCTTTTGCATCATCGATCATCCACCAAACGTGCTCTCATATCTCCCACTTAAAAGCAAAAACAACAAACACATGACGAAAGCCTCCCCTGACTCCCACATCAGCTCCCTTCTACTGCTCCATAACTCTGCTAATTTTATAGCCAAATTTCTCCAACAATCATCTCATTGCTTTCATAGTCTCACTTCCATTACTCTGTTTGTTTTTCAGAAAATAAAAATAAAAAGGAGCGGACATGTAAAGAGCCAAACATTCACATACCCATCTTTGTAATTCACAAATAATATTTTGTCTTTTTAGCGTCTGAGTTTTTAAAACAAGCCCTGCAGACACAACTGCAGTTCCCTCCCCATTCACATCACTAACTCAGCCCAAGTGGCTTCCACCTGCCCCGCTGCCAAGGTCACCTGTGCCTTCCATGCTGCCACGTCCAACAGACACCCTTTGCCCTCACTGTACCTCTCAGTGGGCATCCGGAGCTGACCACTGCCTCCTTGCATTGCTCTCTTCTCTTGCCTTACACAGTCGCATTCTTGCCGGTTCCCCGCTTACTTCACTGGCCTCTCCTCCTTTGTCTCCTTGGCTGGCTCCTCCTCTTCTTCTGAACCCTTGGGCTCTGGGCTCTTGTGTCTTCTCTATCTACACGTTCTCCCCGAGTGAGCTCACCAGGGCTTTAAGTACCATCTAAATGCTAATGACTCCCAAGTTTATATTTCCAGCACAGACCCTGAGCTCTAGATATTATTTGTTTTTCTAATTGGGGTCTCAAATTTAATACGTCTACAGGGAGGGTCTTTATGCTCACCCGGGCCAGTTCCTCTCCCACTCTTCTTCATCTCAGCAAATGATACCTTTTCCTTGCTTAAGAAAAACACCTTGCAGTCATCCTTGATTTCTCCCTTTTTCCACACTCTCTCTGCCCCTACCTAATCTCTTATCACACTCCAGTGGTTGAACTTCCCAAATCTATCTTCACTTCAACTCCTTTGACATAACCTCTCCCTCCTGAATCATCAATCTCCCTGTATTAGACCATCGCCACTGCTCAGCAGGCAAGCTCTCGTGTCTCCCCTCTTAAAAGCAGGACAAAGACCATCTCTCACCTGGAAGATGGCAGTAGGACCTAGCTGGTCCTCTACTTAGACAAGGGCTGTCCGGCAAGTATCCAGACATTGTTAATATAACAAGAACAGTTACATGGCTGGATACTTTCTGGACAGCCTCTGTACCCAGACCCCCATGACCTATGTTCCACACAGCAGCCACAGTGACCACGGAATAAATACAAATCTGACTGTGCCCCTTCCACACTTGAAACCCTTCCTGTTGCTTCCCATTTATCTATGAAAAATAAGAAAACAAAACAAAAACAAGCTGCTGCCCACCTCTCTGGTGCAAACAATGCTACTCACCCTTCTGGCTCACCGTGTTGCAGGCACGTGGATCTCCCTGATGTTGATTCAACCCAGCGAGCCATTTCCCTCCTCTGGGCCTTTGTATGTGCTTGAAATGCCCTTCGGTAGCTCTTTCCATGACAGCCTTGTTCCGTCCTTTAGGGCTCAGCTTAATCATGCCCAAAATAATATCACCTCCATAAATGCTCACTTGATTTCATATCACACTATTTCCTTCATAGACATAATTGCAATGCAATTTCTTTGTTTATCCATTTCCTTGTTTATTTTTTTTCTAGTTTATTGTCTTTCTCAGAGGAATGTAAGCTATGAGGGCAAGACCTTATCTTTTTCACTCTACATCCCTAAAACTCAGAATAATGCCTAGCACATGGTAGAAACTCAATAAATATTTGTTGAATACACAAATGACACATTCCCATCTCCATCCCTCTATGCGCTTTTCCATATATTTGGAATGCTTCCCTCCTCTTTGACCATCTGACAATGCCACATTGATTGTCTGAATCCAGTCTGTGTAGCCACTGCTCTGTGTGGCCATACCTCAGGACTTGGGCACTTGTGGCTCTCTGTTCCCACTTCTATCACAACACTAGTAATAAAAACAATCAGAGATTTTTTTTTAGCACTTACTGCATGCCAGGTACAGTATCAAATGCTTAAAAATATTATCTAACTCAATCTATATGACCACACTAGGAGACAGGAATTACATCCTCCTTTTACGGATGACAAAAGTGAGCCATAGAGAATTTAAGTAACTTGCCCAATGCCACAAAATAAAATGGAATCAGGGATTCAAACCCAGTGTATCTAATTCCAAAGGTCAAGCTCTTCAGTACTGAGCTATATCTTGTTTCTTATTGCATTGTGATTTCTTATACAACTGTCTCTCCTAACCTTCTTGAAGGCAGGGGGTTTTATACAGCTCTCTGCATCTCCAGGGTCTAGCACCCTCCTAGGCACAGAACTGGCACTTAAGAAATATTTGTGGAACAAATAAATCTGTCATTTGCAAGTTTATCTTAACACTTTATGGACTGATTAATAAATATTTACAACCAGAAAGGAAAAGAAAAAAGGAAAGAAATCAGGTTAGATGGCTCTAACAAGTAGGTACATAAAATTGCTAATTAGGCGAAGTTTGTGGAGCCCCAGACTTGATGTTTTTCACACCAAAGACAATACCAAGGTCACTGCCAAAGAAGACAGACATTATGTAATTAGGGGACGCAGTGCCAGCAATTACTCCAGAAGCTATTTCAAACTGAAACATGCCGGTGTTTGCTCATGTCCCTGCTCACACAAACAAAAGGCCTACGTCTTGGAAACTGTTTTGCTTTGTTTGTTTGCAACAGCTCAAGTTGTTCTTCACTTGGCAGCTGGTGGCACAATCTTATTGGAAGCATGGCCTGGACCCCAGCTTTTGCTGTGGACTGTTGAAAGCAAAAGAGAAGGTAAATGAGATGCCTGGTTTAGGTTTGGGGGCATGGCACTCAGACGGGCGTCAGGACAAAACAGAGCCCGCAGGCTCCTGCCTGCTGGGCCGTGACACATTTCCATGGATGGTGCAAAAGGAGCCTCTCTCTGGGGACTGTCGGGGAGCACCTGCAAACCCATTTCTGTGCCAGGCTTATGCTTTCTCATTCATTCTTGACAGTGAATTAGTATACCTATTTTGTAGAGGAGAAAACTGCAGCTCAAAGGCATACGAAACTTGTTAAGACGACACAACCAACGGCTGAGCTCAAATTTAGGCACTGGTTTGTGTGACTGCAAAAGCTACGCTTTTTCTTTCTTTTTCCCAATCACGTTATCCACCATGCTCTCACTCCACCCCTACGGTATCAGCATCCTTGCTCTTCCTCTGTGTTCCCGCAGCCCCTGCCCTAGGACCTTCACACTCGCCGTTTCCTTTCTCCGATTTGCTCTTCCCCAAGATTCTTCGTGTTCTGCTTCGTTCCTCCCTTCAGTCCTGACCCAGATGTCACCTTCGTAGCAAGCCCTCGCTGACAGCCTCCCCGTCTCCTATCCTCTCTCTTTCATGGTTTTCATCCATCGAACTTACTATCTTCTGACCTAATAAAGATCTGCATTTGCTTTTATTTGTAATCGCCAAATAAAACTTGTATTAATACATATTTATGATATATAACTCGATGCTGTGAAATACGTATACATTATGGAATGCTAATCAAGCTGTTTAACATATGCATCACCTCACATACTTATGGTTTTGTGGTGAGAACACTTACCATCTACTCTTGGCAATTTTCAAGTATGCAATACATTGTTATTAATTATAGTTCCCATGTGGTACAATACACCTCTTGAACTTATTCCTCCTGTTTAACTCAAGTTTTGTGTCCTTTGACCACCATTTCCCAGCCCTCTCCTCCGCCCCCTCCCCTACAACCCCTGGTGACCAACATTCTCTCTGCTTCTATGCGTTTGACTTTTTTAGATCCCATATGTAAGTGAAATCATGTGATAGTTGTCTTTCTTCATATAATGTTCTCCAGATTCATCCATGTTGTCACAGATGACAGGATTTCCTTCTTTTTTAGGGCTGAATAATATTCCATTTTGCATATGTTTTCTTTAACCATTCATCTGTTGATAGACACTTTGGTTGATTCTGTATCTCAGCTATTGTGAATAATGCTACAATGAACACAGGTGTTCAGATATCTCTTCAACACACTGATTTCATTTCCTTTGGATATATACCCAGTAGTGGGATTGCTGGATCATACAGTACTTCAGTTTTTAATCTTTGGAGGAACCTCCATACTGTTTTCCACAATGACTATACTAATTTATATTCCTGCCAACAGTGTACAAGGGTTTCTCTCTCTCTACATCCTCACCAACTCCTGTTACCTTTCATCCTTTTGGTAATAGCCATTCAAACAGGTGTGGTATCTCTTTGTGGTTGTAATTTGCATTTCCCTGATGATTAGTGATGTTGCTTCTGCTTTCAGTATTGTTTTTGTTTATTGTCTTTCTTCCTAAACCAGAATGTAAGCTTCATGAAATCAATGATTTTGTCTTTTGTTCACTGATGTATATCTAGTTCCCAAAACAATGTCAGGCACATAGCTAGTATTCAATAAATATGCATTGAATAAATGAATAATTTCACCATCCAAACATTTTGGACATAAGCAGGCCAAGTACATCAGTATGAAGTTAATGCTTCTGGGGGAAAGTTATTGAGAAAGCAAAAGTCCTATCAAAGTGCTAGCAGTATTGGACAGTATAGAGGGAGGGTCTGTTGGTTTCACATGCTAGCCCTGCTCCTTATTAGCTCTGTCACCCTGGACGATGAACCTAACCTCTCTGTGCCTCAGTTTCCTCATTTGTAAAAGAAGTATAATAGAAGCATCTTTTTCATAGGACTGTTCTAAGTATTAATGAGTTATTATGTTTAAGGTATTTAAAACAATGCCCAGCAAATCATAAGTGATATATAATGATTTGCTTTTGTTATCATTATCTAACTACCCTGAAGCATAATGCTGTAACATTTTTCCCAGAAAAGGACTAAAACCAAGGTATATTTCTCTTCAGGCACCTAGAAAACTACTCATCCATGCTGAGATTATTCTGCAGAAAAATAAAAAAAAAGCAAGGAAAGAAAAACAAAACAAAACAAAGCACAAAACAACCCAAAACTCAATGCTTTATTAGTACTGGGTTAAAAATCGAGCCCTGCAGCAATGTGCTCTGACACTTAGACACTGATTATAAGAGGCAACTTAGAATTTCTCTGAAATATTAAAAGGGTAAAAAATTATAGTGCAGTGATGCTAGACTAATTTGATTTATTTAGGAAGAGAGGTGAGCTTTGTTAGCTTATTCCCGTTCTTCTTAGGAACCAAGAATATGGTTGTACAAACCTCAGAGCAACATACAATATTTGAAACATGGTATTTGTGTCATGTGGATCCTGAAAGTCATCTCAGTAGTCACCTTCTTCTAGAAGGCAAAAAGAACGGGTATTCCACAAGATTGCTGCCGGGAGGTGTCTGCCTACAGTGTACCACGCCTGATAGACATGGGAAAGGGAGTAGTTACCATTCATTCTTCCTTTGTTCTCTCTTTCAACAAATATTCATGCATCATCTTTCTCATGCCAGGCCTTGAGCTAAGTCACAGGGATACAGAAGTGACAAGGACATGGTCCTTGCCCTCATGGCATTTACAGTCTGGCAGGTCTTCATGCTAACTGCAAGGACGGGCCAGGTTTTTCTGTGGTAGATTTTCTACCAGAAAGTACAATTCTCTTTCTCTCTTACCCTCCACCCTTATCTTTCTTCTAATCATCTTGCCCATTGAAGAGTCACTGTGCGAGGCAAGCAGGTCCTGCAGCTACATGCCAGGGATTGGAGTTGAATATGTAAGTCACTTCACTGGTACAGATTCTGTCCTGCTGCACAAAGGATACAAGATGGGAAGCCTTTGCATAAATAAACAAATGCATTACAGTGTTACAGTTGACCCAGGCCGGAGGGAGGGCAGCATAGAAGAGAACTGTGTTTTAAGTGAAGGTGAGGCTTCAGGAAAACACTGTAGACAGGACGTTGGGACCAATGAAGAGGATTTCTCACCAGATATGGTTTGGGGTTAGACTTCTGCCAGATAGTGGTTTGGGTAGCACATATTAATGTACACACTAACACCTAAGAGTAAAAATGAGGGAGGCATAGAGCCTAGTAGTCAGAAAAACGAGGGGAAAAAAGAGAAAATGATATAAAGACATAAGGCTGGGAGACTTCCTTGAATCTTCAAATTCACAAGTACAGAAACATGTATTCACACCTCCACAAGTTAACTGCCATTTCAACTTTCTCTAAAGCTTGATATCTCACTTGATGGTTGTTTAATCACTAATGACAGCTCCTGCTTCTCCAACGACAAGTAGAGAACAATAAAGCCATATTACTCTGATCTTGTCATCTGACTGCTCAAAACCTTCTAAGGGCTGCCAGTTTCCTACAAAATGAAGTGCAAACTCCTCACCAAAATTCTCCCAGTCCCTCCTGAAGTTCCTTCCACATTCTCTCCTCCTGCTCCTTTCACGCAGCTCACTTACAAAGTGCCACCTTGGACCATTTGGACTTCTATAAACGCCAACTTCTATTTCCCCATGTCTGAGCCTTGCTTGTTGAATAGTTTTCACCTGAATGCCTTCCCCATCACCTCGCCCATTGAAATGCTACCCCCATGGCAAGTCCAGCTCTAATGCTACTCACTCATTTAGTCATCGGTTTACTCAATAATTATTTATCAAGCACCCTGCTAAGGGTCATGCTTTGGTAATAGCAAGATTAAAGAGAAATAGGTTCTTGTTCAAGTAGTTCAGAGCTTTAGTCAAAAGTAGGGGAGGGGGCTGGATGTGGTGGCTCACGCCTGTAATCCTAGCACTCTGGCAGCCGAGGCAGGAGGATCGCTTGAGGACAGGAGTTTAAGACCAGCCTGAGCAAGACTGAGACCCTGTTTCTACTAAAAATAGAAAAAATTCACTGGTGTAGTGGTGGGTGCCTATTGTCCCAGCTACTCAGGAGGCTGAGGTAGTAGGATCGCTTGAGCCCAGGACTTTGAGGTTGCTGTGAGCTAGGCTGATGCCATGGCACTCTAGCCTGGGCAACAGAGCGAGACTCTGTCTCAAAAAAAAAAAAAAAAAAAGTATGGGAGGTTGTGAAGGGAGGGAAGTAAGTACGAGTTTGATGAACTATTTCTCTGATTTCTCCAGCCAGTCAAAATTAATCTTATTCTTTACTTCCAAAGTCCATAGCACAGGGTCAAGAATACAGTAGGTGCCATGTACTTATTTGCTTGTCTGTTTAATTATTTCATTGTTTATTTGTGCCTCTATTATTGTACTTACCAGTGTGCATTTGTGATCATTTTATTTTTCTTCCTTATGACTGATTCCTCTCCGAGAGAGAAAAGGTGTTGACGTAACCGCTTCGGTACACCGCTGTGCGCAGCGCCTTCCACACAGTAGGTATTATAAATGTTTGCTGAATGTAAGTGAATCGAAAGGGGAAAAGAGTAGGCAAAAGGCAGTGGGAAGGAAAAGCAGATAGGGCAAAGTTGTCTCATTAATTTCAGGTTGAGTGTTTTAGACCCTACTGTTTCTCCAGGTTACTAAAGCAAATTCATCTGAGCAAATAGCTTTCATATTTGCATTTCTTTGAATCTTAATTTGACATGCAAATAAGCCACTAACTAGAACTAGGCTTCATTCCACAGTGTTTAAACAGAAATCCCCATAGCTACTGAGACCTGTGCACAGAGAGAAGCTAGCATTAGCCTTGTAGGTAACAATGACAGCCACTGCAGCTAAGGGGACAGACACATCCTTCATACGTTTTTCTGAAGTTTCCTTCCCACCGTTTCCAGGGTCTCCTTCCTGGAGCACAGACTCTGGGAGTTGAAAACAACGTAAAGGCCTTACAGGCCACTTGATCCAGCTCTCCCAGGCCTCAGCTGTAAGCCCTTCTCTAGAGGCATCCGGCCTCTGTCGCCACACCACCAGCGACCAGGAGCTCACAACCTCGCGAGGGTGCTCTCGTGGTCCAGAAGGCCCTTCTTATATTGAGCACAAGAAATTTGACTCCTTAAAGCCTGATTCCCACTGGAGCCAAACAGAACTAGATCACTCTCTTTCATAATAGACTTCAGACCATTGAACATGGCAATCTGAATGTTCTCCTTGCTAAACATAATGGTCATCAGCAGCAGCAGCAGCAGCAGCATGGCACCCTCTACTGATTCTCCACTATCTCATTCCCTTCTCTTACCTCGTAGGTCTTTTACTTTTACTTGAATCTGCTGAGCTCACTCTGGCCTTGCTGACTTTCGCGTGCCCCTCCCTTCTGAATGGATAGCTTGTGATCTTACCACTCTGGTCTCAACTCAGAAGTCACCTCTGCAGAGATGCCTTGTCTGGCCATCCTCACTCACACAGAGCTATGCCCACATACTCCAGACACTCTTCCCCACATCATTCTGTATTTGAAAAACAGAACTCACAACTGTCTGAAATTGTCTGGTGTAATAAAGAGTCTCACTTCATTTTTTTCATGTTTGACTGCTGACAGCTTTTAAGCCTGGCATCTTCCTTCTGCCCACATCTGGGAACACGGATAAGAAAGCCCGGGCATGCACTCCTCTGTATCAGAGGGAGGCTCAAACCACCTGAGCCCTTTCCTGCACTCAAGGACACTCCCCCGATCCCTATCCCTAACTACCAGGAAAACTCCAAACCAGTCTCATAGCCCTTCTCTTCGAGCCATTTTCAGACTGGAGAGAGGCCTGCCTTCTCTCTCCAGAAAGCCTCATTATGACCGTAAGAAACCTTCTGATATCCTGTTGCGGGGCGGGCTTGGCAGGGGCAGGTGTGTGGTGCCATCAGTTGCAACATCTGAACCAACTTCCCGGTGAAAGTCAATTCTGTTTCTCAAGAGTGGCTACAACAGCTGACTTGTTTATTTGTTCAGCTGTTCATCTTTTTAGCACCTTTCTCTCACTGGAATGCAGTCTCTGGTTTTCCACCATCTAACAGGGCACAGAAAGGAGACTGCCTATTGGATGAAAAAATGATTCCAAAATTCTTACAGTAGTTCTTATAATGACTTCAAATAATGACTCACTTCTAGTACCAGCAAACTAGTGCCAGCCTCTGCTCTTTGTGCTTTATTTGTATTAATCCCTTTACTCTTCATATCAACTCTAATTACATATCTCCCTTTTACAGATGAGGAAGCTGAGGCACTGGGAGGTGAAGAAACTCGCTCAAGGTCACATGACAGGCGAGAGAGTTGGGATGAGCATGTGGGTGGTGGGCCCCAGACACCTGCACCCAAGCACTTTGCTGGGCTGCCTCTCATCACTGCCATGAGGCTCTGCTGCTGCTGTGTGGAGTCACTACCATGTGCCAGGAATGGTAATCACCTCATCCCATTCTCCCAAAGCCTTCCAGGAGAGTGTCTTGACCCCCTGTTGGCAGATGAGAAAACTGTAGCCCAGAGGGATGGAAGACTCCCCTGGACATGGCAGGTGGCCACAGACACCCCCTGTTCCTCACTTCAAAGCCCCTAGACGTGGTTGGGTAACAGGGGATCCCTGGAGGGCTTTGAGGGCATGAAATTGGAAGCACAAGAGCACAGACGCCTATGCTGAGAAATAAGTTATCCAGGAGGTTTGGCTGATAACTCACGGCAAGGATTTGGGAAAACCGCCTGAATCCTGTCTCCTATTGCACATTAATAAAAAATAAGAATCCTTGTAATTAACACTTAGCTGTTCAAAGGAATATAATCCCCCTGGCACTTCTATTGATCTAAGGGAATTGCTTTTTTTTTTTTTTAAGTAATTTTTTATTGTAAAAGTAATATGTGCTCATTACAGAAAACTGAGAAAATAGAGAAAACTATGAGAAGACTATGAATAACTCATATATCTATCATCCAGTTATAACTTATAACAGAAGTTTTTAAAATGATGTGATAGTTGGGAGGGTCAATTCTTAAAAACATGACATGGCTTTAGCTTAAATTCTGATTTCAACTAGCTGTATGACTTTGACAAGCTATTTTACCTCTTTGAGTCTTGGTATCTTTGCAGGAAACAATATCTGCATTAAACCGCCTGGCAAAATGATTTATGAGACTTCAACAATCAAGAATATATGGTAGCACTTAGCATGGTGACTGGAACATAGTAGTTCCCAGTAAGGGTTAATTTTCTTGTTTATTCCCTTTCTTTGTAAACTTGAGTCCCACACTTCTTTTAATGAAAAAAGACAAAGGATATTTACTCTTTCATTCTAAACATGATCACCAATAATCTACCAGTTTCTATTCTGATGTGGTTCCTAAACAGCACAGAAGAAATTAATTTCCTTGACCTGAGGGTTAAGATGTTTCTTCTTTAAGTTCATATCAGTATGATGAGATATCACCTATCCCCAGTGAGAATGGCCTTTATCAAAAAGTTCCGAAACAATAAATGTTGGCGTGGATGCAGAGAGACAGGAACACTCATACACTGCTGATGGGTATCACCTCTGTGGAAAGCAATATGGAGATACCTCAAGGAGATACAAGTAGAAGTACCATTTGATCCAGCAATCCCATTACTGGACATCTACCCAAAAGAACAAAAGACATTCTATAAAAAAAGACATCCGCACTAGAATGTTTATAGCAGTGCAATTCACAATCACGAAGATGTGGAAACAACCCAAGTACCCATCAATACATGAATGGATTAATAAAATGTGGTATATGTACACCATGGAGTTCTACTCAGCCACAAAAAACAATGGTGATATAGCACCTCTTGTATTATCCTGGATAGAGCTGAAACCCATTCTATTAAGTGAAGTATCCCAAGAATGGAAAAACGAGCATCACATGTACTCACCATCAAATTGGTATTAACTGATCAACACTGAAGTGCACATATAGTAATAACATTCATCGGGTGTTGGGCAGATGGGAGAGGGGAGGAGGGGATGGGTATATTCACTCCTAATGGATGTGGTGTGCACCGTTTGGGGGATGGACATGCTTGAAGCTCTGATTCAGATGGGGCAAGGGCAATATATGTAACCTAAACATTGTACCCCCATAATGTGCTGAAATTAAAAAAAAATTTAAAAAAGTTCTTATCAGTACTTTATTCTAGAATGATCCAAGTGTTGTTTGTTTTTTGCATGTGTTGTTCTTAATTTTTATCACAATATTAGGAAAAATAAGTATAAATTATGCCAAAATCAGTTTTTAGAACTAGCTCACATAGGAAAGAATAATCAGGATAAGGATATTATTTGGAAAACTATATATTAGATATTATTATACTGCTGTTAATTTGGAAACACATAGAATGCTCCCTTAATAAGCATAGTTTTTTTTTTTGCATATATTTAGGAAACAAAGTCAAAGTAACTATAGCTTCTCTTATTAATATCAAGGAGCTCACAATCAAGAGAGAAGAGTAACAATTTTGGCCAATTTTGGTAATAAATGCTACAGTAGAAAGATGCTCAGAAAAAGATGTCTAAGCAGGTGGAAAGTCAGGGAAAGCTTCCTAGAACTGGCCCTTGAGCTAAGTTTTGACACAGTTATCTAGCAGGACAAAAAAGAGAGAAGGACATTCAGGCTGAAAAAACATTGGGAAGACAAGTGGGCATGAATTATAATGTTGTCTTCAAGAAATTAGAAGAAACCACAATCCTTTAGCAGGCTAGAGTGAATAACAGTAGTAACACCCACTGAGCACCAACCATGTGCTGTATCCTGTTCTAAGCATGGAATTTATTACAGAGACACTTAGAAACCTAAGCAGCAAAAGGCAGTAACAGAGATAGGTCTCAGAAATGAACTAGAACCAGGGAGCCAAGACTACCATCGGCAATGTCTTTCCATTTCTCTGTCTTTCCAGATAAGCTTTCTCTGCTTTTCATCCATATCACGTAGAGTACAGCTGCAACATCCTCTGAGTTTCTCAAGTTCTCAAAATGTCTAGGGAGAGGATTAGCTGGCCTGCCTAGCTCAGGCAAGTCTGCAGTGACCAGGAGGACGATGCCAATTTTTGGAAAAAGGTAGCTCTGCCTGTGACCAGGCTGCTGGGTGTGTGGCACAGAGGAGCAATTCTACAAAAGGAGGTGGTGGACAGACAACCCCACAGGTCTCATCTATGAAGGCAATTGGTGATGAATCTTGAAAGGCCGGCAGGGGTCTGATCGTGAAGATTTTTGTCTGGTAAGCTAAACCATATGCACCTCATGCTGAAAGTTACGAGCAAGCTTTGAAGGATTTGGAGTAGGGAATGATACAGGGTCAAGTCTCCCTTTTAGAAAACCACTCTTGTAGAGGCTTTCAGGTAAACTTAATGGACCAAATATGGGTGCATTTATCTTCATTCCCTGCCAAAACACCAGCCCACAGTGACAGCCATAAGATATATAAAGAAACAAACACATACACAGAGAACAGAAGAGGAGGGAGGAGCTGACAGATGGAACATCATTACGTTTTTAGAAGATGGATTGGAAATGGGCTAACAGAGCAGAAGCTGAACCCTGACTGCCGACAGAGGGGACGGCAAAGAGAAAAGAACCCTTTGACCCCAGAGAATCCTAGAAAGTGTTGGTATTTGGAGGCACTGGATCCTAAGAAAGGGAAAGATGAGACTCCAGGCTGAAAAGAGGTCTGCATGATACTATATACGGAACAGTTAGACAACCAGAGTTCCTTCCCTCCCCTGTGTCCTCAGGTAGCCAGAACTCTCTCACCCTTTCAGGACAACAAAAGTCTATCTGGTAGAGCAGTTGCACTCCAGAAGCTCTAAACTTGGGAACACCAGGCACAGCGAAGAGCAGTGGAGAGAGGCCCTACTAGAAACAAGAGAATTAAGTGAAATTTGGATCCTAAAATGTGAGATCCCAACCCTAACCCCAATTCCCTCTCTGTTATTAGAACACCACAAACTGGACTCCTGCTTCTTCCTAACCAAGAGATTAGGGAACTTTCCATGGAGAAATAGGTTGGTTCCAGAGAAAGTATCAATAGATATCAATCTCTGGGACTAGGGAGAAAAGGATATTCCTTCCAGTGAAAAAGTTGGCTTGTAAGAGTGAAGTCTATTTGTTGATTAGCTTCCCTCCTGCCAACCCCAACCTCACCCACGTGTTTCCAATTAGCTTTCAATTGCCTTGCAATTGTATGTGAGCAAACAGCCAATGAGCAGCAGATCGGAGGAAAGTCTCTGAAAAGAAATTCTCAGTCCACAATAAACAGAAAATATACTCAGAAAAAGCAAAGATTGCAGGGAGCATAAGAAAAGAATAATTTTAAAAGGACCCATTTTATGCATGGATAAGATACTACCTCCATAAAAAAGGAACAATTAGAGGAAAAAGAGTTCTAGGAAATGAAAAGGTGTGATCACTGAAATTTTTAAAAATATCTTTAAAAGTGTTTGGAGGTAAAGTTGAGGAATCGCCACAGGAAGACAAAAGGGAAGAGGAACCGCAACAGGAGAGAAAAGGTTCGAAATTATAGGATCAGCTCAGGAGGTACAAATGATCTGACTAAAAGGAGTTTTTGGCGGGGGGATATCTCTTTTCTCTCTCAAAAGAGAGAGAGAGAGAGAAAAAGCAAAGGGGAGAAAGTTTTCCACAAAGTCAGGCAGAAAATTGCATGGAATTAAAGACATTTACGTTTCTAAATTAAAAGTACTCACTGAGAATCCAATACAATGACTTGGGGGGAAAAGGCTTTCACTAAAGCGTATTACTGTGAAATTTCAGAATAACAGGAATGAGAAGTTGAACCTAACAACTTTCAGAGACAAAATAAACAGAGAACAAAATCAAACCAACTAACCAGACAAAAACTCACAAACAAAAGATAGAAAAAGAGAATGGCATTAGGCTTTGGAAAGCAACACCTAGTGCTAGGAATCAATACTGCACTATTTAGAGAAAATGATTTTTCAATCCCAAGTTTATATCCAGCCAGATGATAAATCAAGTATAAAGGTAGAATAAATATATTTCCATACATTGAAAGACTCAAAAACTTTACCTTCTGTACATGCAATCTTAGAATGATATGGGAGTATGTGCTTCTGCAGAATGAGAACAGTAAATCAAGAAATAGGAATATATGGAATCAAAGAGACAGAAAACTTGGCACAGAAGAGTGGTAATGGGAGGTCCCGGAACAACAGCTCTGCATAAGCCTGGCAAGCAAGCGGTCCACCGCGGAGTGGGAGAACGCAGAGTTGCAGGAGTGAAATCAACAGCAATGAAAAGAGCTAACGGAAAGTTTGGAACTGCATGGGATCCTTGGGAAAATTGCTGATAAAGACTTGAGAGATCTGTCGAAGCACCTGGAAAAAAAATAGTAATAGACACAGAAAGCTAGGCAAATGGAAAAAAGGAGGCAAATATTAATTCTGGGAAAAAATAATATGTAAGAGTAAGGAAATATAATCATGTTACACAAATTGGTGCTCTAAGGTCAACAATAGTTGCAATGCAGTCATAATAGGGTAAAACTAATTATTGATATAAGTTCAAATAAATTTATTGAGAGGACAGAAGAGAGGAAGTGGGGATGGTATTGGAAGAAATCTGAATCTCCAGTCACCAGAATCAGATACAAACAGACAATTTCAAAAATGTTAAACCAAGAAATGACAGTACAAGCATATTATTATACTATAATATTATTATGTTATATTATGGTACATGAAAATATATACCAGAAGGGGAAAAAAAATAGCTAAAAGAGTCAAGATTTGTTGCATTGGAGAAACAAAACCTGGCAGAGAGGATGGATGGAAGGGACTGCTGTCATTAAAATCTATTCCAATGTAAATTATTGTTTTAAACCATGGAATGGGAATATATTAAAAAAATTTAATTGCATTTTTATAAGAAAGAAAGATAATCAATCTGGCCTTACCCTAGTATGGTAAGGACTGTTTGTAACTAAAGAATTTGAAAGGACCATCTAGGAAATTTGTTTATTTTGTAAGATTTTGGAAAATCTACAAAATCAAAGGCTGGAATATTTCAGAGGTTTGTACTAAAGTATGCTTTCGGATTGGACTTTACAGCAGAAAATTAGGTCTTGAGCTCTCCAGAATCTATCCAAGAAGGTCTATGGTTCTTCAAAGAAACTTAAAAATCTTCTAAGTATTTCCTGACCATTTGCTGTTGTATAAATATAATAGCTGGCCAGTTGCAGTGGCTCATACCTATAATCCTTGCACTCTGGGAGGCTGCGGCAGGAGGATCACTTGAGGTCAGGAGTTCGAGACCAGCCTAAGCAGGAGCGAGACCCCATCTCTACTAAAAATAGAAAAAAAATTGGCTGAGCATGGTGGTGCATGGTGCTTATAATCCCAGCTATTTGGGAGGCTGAGGCAGGGGCATCTCTTGAATCCAGGAATTTGAGGTTGCAATGAGCTGTGATGATGCCACTGCACTTTAGCCATGGTGGCAGAGTGAGACTCTGTCTCAAATAAATAAATAAATAAATAGTGGTAAATATGAAAGAAAGACACATTCTCTGCCCTCACAGAGCTTGACTTCTAATATCTGTGACAGGACTCATGAATGTTCAGACACTTACCTAAAAATAATAACCCTGCATCTGTACTAGTGCTTTGTGGATTACAAAGTACTTCTCAAACATGATTTCATGTTACTTCTCACCAGAATCTTACAAGTAGGTATTATTATCATCCTTTAGGGAGGTTAAGTAAATTATAATTGCTAATTACAACGATCCTATTGTGAATACTGAATACACGAGCCACTCTCAAGCCATGGTCTTTATAAGCAGATCCCATTTAAAACTTATTCCAACCTTTTAAGATAAGTAGTATTACTATCCTAATTTTCGAGGTAAGAAAATGATGACATAAAAGAATTCTGTCTTCTATGTCCAAATCCAGTGCCCTTTCCACTAAATGGGAGAACTCAAATCTTAACATAAGCCTCCTTAGTCTCTGCAAAAGTCTACTTTATTTATGCTCCTACTGTATGTTACTATGATAATCCTTCATATTGTCCACAAGGCACCTGTCACAGACCAATTCCTTATCCACTTTGACTCTGAGCTCCAATGTAGCCCTCCTTGGTGATTGGACCGATTTCTGTTGGAAATAATCATATCACATTAATTTTAATTTTATTGACTTTTTTCTTAACTCAGATTAGACCAAAACTTCTAACATTTTAAAAATGATTATGTGTCAGGCACTGTGCTAAGTATGCAATATACATTTTCCCATCAAATTCTTGCAAAACATGGGGCAACTGAAGTTTAGATAGGACAAATTACTTCCTCAAGATGGCAGAGCCAGTACATTTCTCAGTCAGTTTGAAGTCAAGGCCTTTAGGTTAGTATTCTTTCTACTGAATCACTCTGATACTATATACATGCACTATATACATACTATATATTAATGTATAGTTATACAAATACACAAATGTGCATAAGGCTATTTTTAGATTTAAATGGAAATGTAACAAACACGAATTTGCACTGAGCACTGTGCTGGTTCCTGAAGAATAGGGGGAGATATATAAAGATGAATAACAAAAATTATGCTTTCATAGCTTGGGCCAGTTGTTTTGGATGGGGTCAGGGAGGGGTGAAAAGTGAGCTTGACAGAGGTCAGTCTTTGCATGTATGAGAAAGAACCAGGCTTTTGAGAAATTTGTGCTGATGTGTCAGGTTTAAATCTGGATGATTCCAAAACACAAATATAACCATTTCTGTCAAGTGATTCTCTTATCCCAGAATTTTGCTGAACACAATGTCTCCCTCCCATACAACAAAGAATTACAAGATATGCAAAGAAGTTGAATTTGATTTGTAGTCAAGAGGAAAATCAAGCAAAGGAAATTGACCTATAGGTGACATAGAAGTGGCAACTCTTAGACAAAAACTTAACAAATAACTACAGCAAATATTTTTAAATATACAGAAAAAGTTTGACACAGCGAGTGAAGAGATGGGGAATTTTAGGAGAGATTTGAAAATGTAAAAAAAAAAAAAGAAGAAGAAGAAGCAAATGTGATGCTAAAGCTAAAATATAAAATATTTGAAAAATTTAAAAAGTATTGAATGGGATTAATAGTAGAATGAATACAATACAATAAAGTATTGGTGAACTTGAAGAGAGACCTACAGAAATCTAAAGCACAGAGAGAAAAAAGTTTAGAAAAAATGAACAGAGTCTCAGTGATCTGTGAAACAATATCAAGCAGTCAGTCATGTGTATAATTGTAATTCCAGAATGAGAGGAGAGAGAGAATAGGACAGAAAAAATATTTGAGAAATTATTAACTGAAGCATTTTCCAAATTTGATTTTTTTAAAAGGTATATGCTGAGAAGTTCCATCAATTCCAAGTAGAAAAAAAAGCAAAGAAACTACCTCTCAGCACATCATAGCTGAATTCTTGAAAACCAGAGAAAGAGAAAAATCTTAAAAGCAGCAGAGGGAAATAAACCACATTACATAAGTGGGACATATAATAAGATTGACATCAGACTTCACAAGGGAAACACGGGAGAGCAGAGGCAACTTTAAGGTGCTTGAAGACAAAAAAAGAGACAATCTAAAATTTTCTATTTCGATAAAAATGTTTTTCGAAAATGAAAGATAAATAAAAATGGAGGCAATTTCCTGCCAGTAGAATCACACTACAAGAAAGGCTAAAGGAATTTCTTCAGGTTGAAGGGTAATGATACCAGATAAAAGATACAGTGAAAATACGCACACCTGTACTTCTTTAAAGGACTATTTACATCCTAAAGCAAATATAATGAGAGCATATAGAAGGGTCTTCACATATGTAGCAGTAAAATATATGACAATAGAGCTCAAAGAACAAGGCAAGGTGCTGACAGAATTATATAGTTATCAAGTACTTACATTATTCACAAAGTAGCATAATATACATAACATAATACTATTTGAAGGTAGAAGGTAAGTTAAGGTACATAGGTAATTTATATAGCAAGCTCTAAAAATTAACACAAAAAACTATAGGCAAAGTCAATAGAAGAGATAAAATGAAATACTAAAAGAGCACTTGGGTAAGTTAAAGGAAAGTCAGACTAGAAGGAATAGAAGAACAAAGCACAGATGGAACAATAGAAAACAAATACCGAGAGGACAAGTTTAAATCCAACTCTGCCTTCATTACATTAAATGTAAATAGACTAAACACCACGTAAAAAGCAAAGATTATCTGACTGGTTAATGAGGCAAGACCTAGCATGTGTCATTTATTTGAAATATAAAGACATAGACAAGTTGAAAGTGAAAGAATGAAAAAGAAAGCTATAGAATGCAAACACTAAACAAAAAAAATAGTGTGACTATATTAATATACGATATAGTAGATTTCAAGATAAACAGTATTACCAGAGATAAAGAGAAGCATCTTATAATAATAAAGAAAAAGTCAATTCTTTAGGAAGATGTAACGATTTTGAATATATAGGTACTTAAAAGCAAACCCAGACAGAGTGACTGTGGAGTCCAAGATACGGCTCCCCTGCAAAATTCAACCACCAAACAAAGGACCATGTGACTGTAACTCTCACTCTTCCTTGTTGTTCTTTAGTTGAGACACAAATATTCTATAGATCAATATTTATGCATCTTTAGCTTCATTTCCCCATGTTTCTTTTTTGGGAACAGATACACAAATATCTACTCATTCAATATACACTTATTAAGTGTTTACTAGACACATAAACATACAAAAGCATCTATTTTATGCTGTGCCCTGTGCTGGGTGGTAAAGAAGCAGTGAGTAATTAACATAGCCCCTTATGGTTAAAGCATTCATAGACTAGTTGAAAATCCAGAATAAGTACATGATATTACACCCTAAGATGCATGCAATAATGGGAGGACATATGCAAATATTTTGGTGCAAATTTCTAGAAAGGCAACATTATATTGGGTCCTACAAAGCTAAAGATATTGCTATTAAAATTTACTTTGAAAGAATCTCACTGTGCAATATTTGATCTGTCAGCCTTTCTCGGTCTCAGCTTTGTCATGTACTAAAGGAAGAGATTAGGAGCCTGTGTTCCTTTTTCTCTACCATTACTATGTGATGATATGTAAATTGTGACATACCATTTCCCTGTAGGATCCAGGCTGCATAGCATCATGTTGGGCGTGTGAACCAATATGGATTTTATAGACAGAATGTATGCCATCTGCATGTTTAAGGCAAAGGATTTGTGGAAATTTAGCTTATAATGGAACCCAGTAGGATTTTGCACTCCTTAATACATGATAGAATGTAATTAATGGCATTAAATTAAATACAGTATTTGTGGAGAACCATTCAGTTAACCTCTTCTATGCTGGGAAAATAGTCCACAGATGACTAGAGGGAGAGAAACAAAAATATTACTTGGGAAAACAAGCAATTGTATTGTGAAGAAAGAAAGAGAAAAAAATCATTTCTTCATTCAACCTCCCAATTTTTATCCAATGAATGACTTTCTTGGCAAACAATGACACACAGAATGTTCATTAAGAGAGCCTGGCAGCTTGTGCTTGAATTCTTTTCAAATGTTTAGTGTGCTGCAATCCAATTAAATGATACAGAGATGGCATTAAAAAGCACGAAAGTACCGTGGAGAGTGCCTTGGTAACAGGAAACAGCACAAGCATGGACCTGGGGCCCTGGTTCAAGCCTGGGCTCCCACTGTCTCTTGACAAGCAGAGGACCTTTTGTTGGCGTAGGCTGGTATCACTACACATCCCGATCACCAAAGCAGACGGCCAATATTGTCAAATCAGTCCCCCCAAACTGAATAAGTTAGGTGACAGGATACTTACTTTTAAGTCAAGGGAAGTTTATAGATGGGCAAGTCGAGTGCTAGGATTATGCACAAAATGTTCTTGGCCAAAAAGTGAAGAGGGAGGGAGGAAGGAGGCACGTAATCAGAGAAACAAGTGGGTTGACACAGAAAAGCATAAACCAGGAAGGGAGCTGAAGTGACATGATATGAACAAATTGAAGGAGAAAAAAATGAAATGAATGTTAAATGAAGAAGCGAGGCAAGGAGGGAAACTGCAGGGAGGAACTAATGGGATGAGAGCCAGTGGTGTGGTAGTAAAGTTTAACAACCGGCTCTGTGATCTCACAGTCCTGATTCACATGATTTCTGTGGTGTAAATAATCCCAGCATGGCTGATTCCATGTTACCAACATGATGCCACTAAAGGTGGAGTTGGGAAGAGATGTGCAATAGTAGCACATCATATAGCATTTCCATCAGCTCCATTCGATAGACATAAATAACCTCAAGTACATACATAGGAATGAAATACTCAGGAAGTGATGCATTTGGAGTATTAGTTTTGTTTTGAATATCATTTATCTAAATGTTATTTTATATAATTTAGTTTTTAATCATGGCTGTTTAACAACAGGCTTGCAAAATTCCTAATAATTTAATAGCTAGACTCTTGTAAGCCATCTAGGCTTAAATTGAATTCAGTTTAAACCGAGTATCAGTAAACTGAATATCAGGTAACATTTCTCTTAAGCAGTTAGGTTTTGCTTCTCTGGGTTTAGGGATGGGGTTGGGGGAGAAATGACAGTGGTATGGGGGTGGAGATTCTTGAAGAGACAGAAGTATTCTCCACTGTTACCATAAAATGCAACTTCTTTAATAAACAGCCCATAGGATATGGAAAGTGTTCTAGACCAATAGTCATCCTTCCAGATTCTGACTCCCGTGGGTTGGATTAGAAGCCCTTTCTCTTTATTCCTCTATGTTACTGTATATATCTTGATCTGGCATTTTTTGCACTGTACTCTATTTTGGTTTATTTATCTTTCCCATTTGTTTAGAAGCCATCTGAGGGCAAAGCCTGCAAGGAGATTTATCTTTCTTTGCTGTGTGACTGGCCAAGACTAAAGCATTCATAGACAATTTTCGAATGAATGAATCACTTCCATAATTTCCTTTTGTCTGGTTTGTGATATGCATCTGCAAGAGGGTTTCTACTCTGTCTTGCAGGACATGTTGAGCATATCAGGGTGAGAGCACTGTGAGTTTGGAGTCAAACAGCTCTGGGCTGAAATCCAAGCTTCCCAACTCTGGGACTTGGACAACTCGCTAAACTTCTTGGAGCCTCATTTGAAGGGGGAATAATAATGTCCATTGCATAGACTTATGAGGGAAAAATAAGACAACACAAGTGAAGTGCACAGCAAGAGAATAATAACAGGAATAGCAGTTAACATTTATTAAATGTTTACTGTGTACCACTCATTGCTATGGCCATGTTATATGTATTAACTTGTTTATTCCCCATAATAACAGCATGAGGCAATATTTGCCATCATCCTCATTTGACAGAAAGGAAACTGAGACCCTGTGATTTCTAATGACTTGACACAAATGTATGCACAGTTTGTAACAGGTAGAGCTGAGGTTTTTTGTTTTTTGTTATTTTGGTTTTTGAGCCACTTCATGGTAAGAGAGCTGAGGTTCTAACCTGGGCTCGCTCGCTCCAGAGGCCAAGTTCTCTTTCATCGCATCAAAATGCTTTCACCTCGGGATAATTTTGCAATATGATGACACATCACTGCATCACCTCTCTACTAACATTTGCTTATCTTGTCAGTGTGAAAGCACCATCCTCTGTCCTCTGTGTGCTGTGGTCCCGTGGCCCGAGCCATGTTTCAGAAGTCAGATTTCCCTGCTCATGTTGAAGCCTCAGCATTCACTATGCCTCTCACTCAGGTCCTGTGGGCTCTTATATAGAATCTTTGCTCCCACAACACCTGGCATAATATTTTCTGAATGAAGGCATGAAAGTTTAATGTTATGTATTTACTGCTTAATGCTTTCTAAAAAAAGGTTTGATGATTTAAAACTTTTACAGTAAAATAATGATAAAACAGAGTGAAGGTAAATAATTGAGACCAGGAATATGTGGCTAGAGATAGAAATAAAAAATTATAATAGGTAAATATCTATGTATATATGCATACACACATGCACACACACATGCACATACATGCACACACAAACCCTAAAGTTCATATGATTGTTATAGTTGAGCTTCAAAAAAATATCTATCTATTTATCCGTCTATCTTTCATCTTCCTGGCAGCCAAAGTGAAAAAGAATGTACGTACAATAGCAACAACAACAACGACAAAAACCCCTCATTATCAGTTTAAAAGGAGGAGAACAGGAATCCCTATAGATCCTCTGGTGGATGGGATTTTACATATGGAGCAAGGACAGAAGAAATGATCATTGTCTTCAACAACAGCACTAGAGCAAATGCAGCTTCAGGTACGATTCTAATCTCATGAGCCTTTTGGGAAATGTCAAAGGATTTGAGGAACACCAATGCAAAATCAGGGGAGCCAATTCTATTGTAGATATTGAGGACACTGGCCGGTCCACCTTTGCTTCAAAGTAGAAACATAAGGAATGCCTCAGTCTTTATTTCCTTTTCTCCTGAGTACTCTCCACTGTTACTTTACTCCTGCTCGATATATTATTTTGAGATAGAGAAGATCTAATGCTCTCTCTGTCCTCATGGGCAAGCCATTCATTCTGCAGTAATGCCCAGATTTGGATAATATAATCATCCAGGACTGCTCTGAAATGAAATTATAGGACCGGCCCGGACTGGAGTTTCTCAGAAGAAGTGGGTCCGCACTGAAAATTACTTGCTGCCCTTTGCAACGGTGGCAGTTAAATAACTCAACAGGAGGCCCCTCAGAGAAAATCAATACACGCCAAATTGCAAAAATGTGGATGCAATTTGTGGGGAAAGTGGATTTTGATGTGCGTCTGTGTTGGCTGCCAGCACGGGAGTCGCTCTCAAGGTGGATGAAAGCCTGTTGCAGCTCTTCATTCCAAATGCTCCCCTGGCCTCTTCCTTGCCCTGCAGGTCCCGTCTCCCCAGAACTTCAAACAAGTTGACCTCTCAGCACAACCCTGCTCCAGGCTATGGGACCAATTCTGCCCTGAGGTGGGGGCCAGATGTGGCTTCAGCCATACTGGACATGGGCATCAAGCCTTCCTGGCTCGTCACAGAGAGCCCAGGCTCTGTGCCGGTCTAACTAGCGGGGCTTTTTCCTTGTGTTTCACCTTGGGTTCTGGTCCTAAGAACAGAATTCCTGTTGTGTTCCGCATTTGAGTCTCTGGCTTGGTAACCTCCCTGTCAGTCTCTAGGAAAAGGCTCTGCTTGCCCTTGCTCTCCTACGAGTGCCCTGTGCTGAAGGAAGCAGCCTTGGAAAAATGTCAATGAGAAAACATGACTCACTTCTGAAACTTCTCAAAGGCTTTGCATGTATTTAGAGAATACTTTGGCCTCTTGTGTGACCCGTCTCCTCCTGGTACTGTAAATTCATCTTCTGCAAGCTCTCTCTGCTCAGACCTTACATAGTCTTCTCAATTTCTCCAATAATCGAAGATGCTCGCACAGGTATTTGCACCCACGTTGCTTCCTGCCTGGAATGCCGGTCCCTAAGCATTCTGCACAGGTGGCTTCTTTATGTCTTTCAGGCTTCAGTTTAAGGACACCTTTTAAACCAAGCCTTTCCTGACCACCTGTCCTAAAGTAGCAATCCTTCCTCATAATTTCTGTCACTGCATTAGTTTCCTAACCTGAAGCTACAATAATTATATTTATTTGTGTCCATGTTTGTTGTTTGTCTCTCCTACAATAATACAAATAACATGAGGGCAGGCAATATATCTACTATTCACAGCTGCATTCCCAGTGCCTAGCATTGTATCCAGGTCATAACAGGTGAAAAATAAATATTTGTGGAATGAATGAATGAATCATGAACTAATGAATGATCTAGATCCCTAGTGCTACCTACCTCTGTTGCCTGAAGTTGCCAATTGTGTATGCTATTGCTTTACTGGGATTCTACTATTCTATGTTGTTGGACATTCTTGATGATAACTCTTGGCCATAATACTACTCATTGTCTAAGTCAATGTTTTTTCAAGATTTTGGGGGTGCAATGGAACCCTTTTAGTAACTTAAGATGCAATCTTGTGATGAAATACAAAAGATAAAACTAATGAAATTGGGTTGGCTCTACTGGATTTAGGAATGAGAAGACTCAAGCATCCCTCTTCTCCCTTTAGATACTTCTGAAAAATTTAGAGGCCTGGCAACATGGTGTAGAAACCTATAGTTCAGCGGTTGAGTCATCAATTCTATGGTCTGCCTTCCAGGCTGGAATTCCCTTTGCAAGTAGCTGGGCCTGTCCCCCTCTGATTGGCAAACCCCAGCTCCACACTCGAGTGTGGTCTTACTTCAATCTCTCCTGCTGTCCTCCAGTACTGCAATTAACTGCTCCGTGTCCCACTAAATCGCAAAATACTTCACCAAGACCCTGGATTGGAACAGTTGGTCTCTGAACTTGACAGTAAGCCAGTGACAAATCCCTTAACCAATCCATAACAAACGTCGTCAGTCAGCTAGTGCCAAGAACGCAGGACAGATTTCTGTAAAAGGATTTTAACAGATGGGATCACTTGAATCAGTCGTATTATTGTCTTCAAATGTATCTAACGCACCCACAGTGAGGCTTCTAAGGACCCTGACAAAATCTGAAGTTGAAATTAAACTGAAAAAGCATATGCTTAGCAGATTCTCGATGTCAGCAAAGTCTTTCCTAATTATTGCTCTGGTTCCCAACAAAAAGAGGCCCACTTAGTCAACCTGCCTGAGGCAGTGTCTCAATAAACCAATAAACCTGATACCATGTTCTGGAGGCCCTGCAGCTCTGATATCCAGAAAAAAAAAAAAATGAATGAATTTGAAGTCCTTCCCACTTCATCTTAGAACCTGGTAGTAGGTCCATGAGATTTCAAAAAAAAAAAAAAAAAAAAAAATTCCAGACAGTCAGAGGGCATGGGAGAAACAGTGGCTGCAGCTTAGGAGATCCAAGTTCCTTACCGCAGCCTGGAAGGCCTGCCCCTTCCGGGATCCGGCCTTGCCTCCCTTCCCAGATGCGTTTCCTGCAAAACAAAAACTCCCTGGAGTTGCTGTCCTGCAGTGGGAAGAGCATTCCCTCAGTCCATCATGACTCTGCCGCCTGCACCACCCACTTTTACTGTGAAGGTGGAAGAAATGCAAGCTGTGGAAAAGAAAGAGCAGAAGATGAAGACTCAGAGCTGCATTTATCCTCAGCTACCTCCTCTACCTTGAGCCCAAGTCCTGTTACTCAGCACATGGAAACAGAGAGCAGCATCCTCTGCCTTCTGCCAGTTGTCTGATGCGTGTTCCAGGCTGATTGCTGCCATTGACTGCCTTGGGAGTCTAATCTCCCCTCTCTTAACCCTCTTTACTCACCTACAACATGAGTAGGGCAGACCAGCAAACAATGTAAGTTCTACATTCATTATGACTATGGGATTCTTTTGGGCCCACCCACCACCCTCCACCCCTGCAGTCACAGACTCAAGGGAGCACATGCCACGTGCAGGCAAGGAGTTGTGTGCTTGGGAGACAGCAGGGAACAAAGGGCAAATGGCCTTTTGCCAAGGACTTGCTTCAAAATCACAGCCTTAGCATTTTACTTATGAAATTCCTTCCTTTGAGAACCTCCCAAACCCCTCTCCTCCCATGTTGGGCCTTCGGCCCTCAGCTAAGCTGTTCTCCAATGTCCGAGGAAAAGCACCTGCTTTCTTGGGGAGCTGTCAGCTCAGTCTACGGAGACTGGGTGCATCTAATCAATGACCAGAATGCCGATGCTCTTCCAAAAATATTGTGGAATGAACATTTCACCACTCCATTGTTGTCTTGGATGATTAGATGAATTGGGAAAACAAACAAATGAATAAAAATTACTGAAAAGCTTTAAAATAACAAAATCTAAAAGAGGAGGGGAGGGTGTTTTTCTAGATTTGAAGAAGAGGATTCAATTGTAATAATGAAAGAATAAACTAGCTGATTCAAGCACTTATTTTATAAAGACTATTTCCTGCTACCATTCAAAGCTGTGGCAAAAATAATAACATACGATTTCAAATTATTTTGAGTCACTGTGTGCGTAACTGACAAGGAAGAGAGAAAAGAGGGTATCTTTTGTTAACTAAGAAATTACCTTTCTTCCATAAATTCTCTGAGAAACCAGAGGACAGAATGCTGAGCTGAATAATTCTGATTGGAACAGAAACCTTTGAGCTACTTTGTAAAATTACTTGTTTTTTTTTTTTTTTTTCTGCCAAAGGGAGGAAAATCTACTTCCGAATGAATGAGTAGGTAATTGAAAATATGATAGGATTACAGAAGACAATAAAAATAAATGTAATTAAAAAAGGCCAAAGATCATCTCCAACTTGTACATAAATAATGAAGCTACGTGAGGTGAGTAATGAGAAGAAAGTCTCTTCTTCTTCTGGGCACGTTGACAAGGTAGCTTAGAGCTCGCAGTGACGGGGAAGAGTACGGTTGACAAAAACCCAAATAGAATGAGGCCCAGACCTAATTAGTTTTCCAGCATGGAGACTAATTAGTGAGGCTGTCCCATAATAAACAGATGACACGTTTTAGTGGCCATGCAAAACCAGGAGATCTAAAGTGGTGACAAGAATAACTGGAATGTGCCTGTCCTAGAAAAGGATGAACACATTTACTGAATATCTACTATGTGCCATGCTCTGGCCTAGAGGCTTTTTTTATTTTTTAAATAATGGTATTACTTCATCTGATCCTCTAAAGGCAGATTTAATTTTTCCCATTTTATGAACAGGTACATGAAAAAATGCTCAACATCACTAATCATCCGAGAAACGCAAATCAAAACCACAGTGAGATATTATCTCACTGCAGTTAGAATGGCTATTACCAAAAAGACAAAAAAATAACAGATGCTGGTGAGGATGTGGAGAAAAGGGAACTCTCATACAGTGTTGGTGGGAATGCAAGTTAGTACAACCATTATGGAAACAGTATGGTGCTTTCTTAAAAAACTAAAGATAGAACTATCACACAATCCAATAATCCTACAACTGGGTATGTCTTTCCAAAAGAAAGGAAATCAGTACATCAAAGGGATACCTGCCACCTGAATGTTTATTGCAGCACTATTCACAATAGCAAAAACATAAAATCAACAAAATATCGATCAATGGATAAATGGATAAAGAAAATGTGGTATATTTACACAATGGAATACTATTCAGCCATAAAAAAGAATGAAAATCCCGACATTTACAACAACATGGATGAAATTGGAGGTCATTTTGTTAAGTGAAATGAAGCAGGCACAGAAAGACAAACATTGCACGTTCTTACTCATATGTGGGAGCTAAAAAAGTTGATCTCATGGAAGCAGAGAGTAGAATGGCAGTTACCAGAGGCTAGAAAGGATGTACAGGTAGTCGGAGGGGATAAAGAAAGGTTGGTAAATGGGTACAAACATACAGCTAGATGGAAGAAGTAACTGTTCAATAGCACAGTAAGATGATTATATTAATAATTAGTATGTTGCATATTTTAAAATAGCTAGAACAGAAAATTTGAAATGTTCCCAACACAAAGAAATGATAAATGCTCGAGGTGATGGACTTCCTAAATACTCTCTGTTGATCACTACATATTTTATGCATGTATCGAAATATGACATGTACCCCATAGTATGTATAAATTTTATGTACAAATATTTAAGAAAAAAAATTTGTCTATAGAGAAACTGAGGCTCAAAGATATTTAAATAAATATTTCTTTGTAGTGCCAGTATAACAAGGGTGGCTTTTGTGAGACCCACATCTGGGAGTGTAGGGCCTGATACACACCCTTTTCTCCTCAACAATATTTTTATTTATTAGATATGTCATTAAATTTTTGAAAATGGGCACTTTCATGAGGAAAAGAAGATGTCATAAAGTGGGTGTTGCATAGATGAGAGGGGGTGATATTTGCGTCTATGTTTGATTTGGGCCTTAAAGAAGAAAGAAAGGGAATTAATTTTATTGGCCCCCCAAATAGGTGTTAGATACTATCGCAGGTTCTCCTGACAACCACGACCTCATTAATCCTTCCCAGCAACACCAGTAGTCATTGTTAGATACTGCTATTTTCTGGCCTCAGAGAAGTAAAGTAACTTTCCTAAGGTTGCACAGCTGTAAAGGGGCAGAAATGGGATTCATCCCCAGGGGGCTGTGTGAACATGTGGAGATGGATCAGGGGAAATCCTAAAGTAGGGGAAGTAGTGTGCAAAGCACAGTTAAGTGGAAGTATCCAGTACATATTTAAGAAATATTCCCATTTTACTAATGAGTTAACTAAGATCCAAGAAGGTACAATCACTTACCCAAATAGAAAAATGCATGAAATTAAAGAAGATAATGTCTGAGAAAGTGCACAAGGCAGCAGCTGGCTCTCTGGGAATTTAATAAATGTTAGTTCTTTTCTTTCCTCCTGAAATCAGGCAGCACACACCAGAGCCAGGGCTTAAATCCAAGTCGAACCCAGAAGGAAATCCTTCTTGGACTGCATGGTGTGGATGGGGGTGGTTTATTCTGCGGCCGTGCAGAGGCCCCTGTTACCAGGTCCTGCAGTGGGTCATGCCCCCCAAGACACTACTACCCTAAGGGGGCGAGGGGTGGGGGCACAGGGAGTGGGCAAGGTTGAAAGCATAAGTTTCTTACTAGGTGGACTAAGACCGTGAAAATAGGGCATTCCAAGCAGAGGGAACAGCATGGACAGAGAGCTCAACAGAGCTGGAGCCTGAAGCACAAAGAAGGGAGGAGGGGTGAGCTGGAAACTAGACAAGAGTCAGGTCCTGGAGAGCCTATATCCCAGGCCAGAGAACCTGGGCTCATCCAGGGTTCATGGAGGGACCATCGGAATTTCTTAAGCACGGCAAACCAGGATGCTTAGCTTTTTGTTCCAGTCATGGGCTAAATATCCCCGTATATCATAGCCAGCTGCCACCCACAATGCCTACCTCCTAGTATCCACATTCTCCTGTAATCATCTCCCACAACATATCAGCATCTGTCTGTGTGACAACAGAATATGGCAGAAGAGATGGTATGTCACTTCTGAGATTAGGTTATTAAAAAACCCTATGGCTTCCACCTCTGTCTCTGTCTGTCCTTCTCTTGGGTCACTTGCTCTGGGGGAAGCCAGATGCCATGTTCTGAGCAGCCAAGGAGAGGCCCACCCACCGTGGCAAGGAACTAAAGGATCCTCCACAACCCTAGGAGTGAGCCTAGAAGCAGATCCTCCAGCCCAATCGAGCTTTCAGGTGACTGTAGCCCCAGCTGACCTGAAATCTGAGAGATCCTAAACCAGAACCACCCAGCTAAGCTTCTTCCAGACTCCTGACCCTCAGCAACTGTGTGAAATAATAAATGATTGCTGTTTAATGCCATCAGGTTTTCCAGTAATTTGCTACACAACAATAGAAAATGAATACATGGCTGTGTAGGCAAGGTATTCAGACAGATGGAATGATTAGGCAAGACCAAACAGCTCAGTAAATGTCAGATCCTAGTTTTGCTCTCAGGTCTGTTTGACTTCAAACCCACACTTTCCCCATGTCATACTGTTTTTACAATTTTCCTTTGAGATATATCAGAGATCAAGGGCTAAGCACACTCATGTCTATGCCAACTCATTAGTCATGTCCTAGGCTCCTGCTAGGTGCCAGGGACTGAGCTATACAGTAAGTGGCTACCACTGTAATATCCAAGATGAATTAAACATTGCCCCGGCTTCTCTTTTTTTTTTTATTATTTCAGAATCTTATGGGGGTAAAAACATTTTGGTTACATATAATGCCTTTGCCTCGCCCAAACCAGGACTGCAAGCATGCCCTTCTCCCATGTACCCCATAAAGTGCACTCCGCATCCATTAGTTGTCAGTTTACCCACCCCTTCCACCCCCCTCCCACCTGACCGGCACCCAGTGAATATTACTGCCATGTGAGCACCTTAGTGTTGATCAGTTAGTACCAATTTGATGGCAAGTACATGTGGTGCTTGTTGTTCCATTCTTGTGATACCTCACGTTGAAGGATGGGCTCCAACTCTACACAGGATAATATAAGAGGTGCTAGTTCACCCTTGTTTTTTGCAGTCGAGTAGTATTCCATGGTATACGCATATCATGTTTTATTAATCCACTCATGTATTGATGGGCACTTGGGTTGTTTCTACATCTTTGCAATTGTGGATTGTGCTGCCATAAACATTCGAGTGCAGATGTCTTTATTATAGAATGTCTTTTTTTCCTTTGGGTAGATGCCTAGTAGTGGGATTGCTGGGTATTTCTGTTTTTAGCTCTTTGAGATATCTCCAAATTACTTTCCACAGGGGTTGTACTAATTTGCAGTCCTACCAGCAGTGTAAGAATGTTACAACCTCTCCACATCCATGCCAGCATTTGTTGTTTTGGGACTTTTTGATAAAGGCTATTCTCACTAGAGTTAGGTGATATCTCATTGTAGTTTTGATTTGCATTTCCCTAATGATTAGAGCTGTTGAGCACTTTTTTATATGTTTGCTGGTCATTATTCTGTCTTCTTTTGAAAAGTTTCTGTTCATGTCCTTTGCCCATTTATTGATGGGGTTGTTTGATTTTTTCTTGTTTTTTTTTTTTTTTAAGTTCTGTATAGATTCTTGTTATCAGCACTTTATCAGATGTGTAGAATGCAAATATTTTTTCCCATTCTGTAGGTTGTCTATTCACTCTAATGATAGTCTCTTTGGCTGTGCAGAAGCTTTTTAATTTGATCAGGTCCCATTTACTTATTTTTGTTGCTTCTGTGATTGCTTTGGGGGTCTTCTTCATAAATTCTTTGCTGAGGCCCATGTCTACAAGAGTTTTCCCAATATTTTCTTCTAGAATTTTTTAAGGTTATATCCCTTAGGTTTAAGTCTGTTATCCATTGTGAGTTGATTTTTGTGAGAGGTGAGAGGTGGGGGATCCAGTTTCAATCTTCTGCATGTGGTTATCCAGTTTTCCCAGCACCATTCATTGAATAGAGATTCTTTTCCCCAATATATATTTTTGTTGATTTGTTGAAGATTAGATGACAATGTGATGATGGATTTATATTTGGGTTCTCAGTCCTGTTCCAAAGGTCTATATCTCTTTTCTTGTGCCAGTACCATGATGTTTTAATTACTATAGCCTTGTAGTAAAGCTTGAAGTCTGGTAGACTGTTGCCTCCCAATTTGTTCTTTTTGCTTAATATCGCCTTGGCTATCTGAGGTCTTCTCTCAAAAGATTCTTCAAACTAAATGATAATGGGGACACAAGTTATCAAAATCTGTGGGATACAGCAAAAGCATTCCTGAGAGGAAAACTAATAGCATTAAATGCTCACATCCAAAAGATAGAAAGCTCACAAATCGACAAACTAATAAACTGTCTCAAGGAACTAGAAAAGGAAGAGCAAATTAATTCTAAACCTAGCAAAAGAAAAGAAATAACTAACATCAGAGCAAAACTAAATGAAATTGAGAAGAAAAGAACTGTACAGAAGATTCCATAAACCCAAAAGTTGGTTTTTCAAAGAGAGAAACAAAATTGACAGCCCTCTTGCTAGGTTGATGAGAAATAGAAAGGAAAGGACTCCAATAAACTCAATTAGAAATGAAAAAGGAGAGGTCACTACAGACATCATGGAAATACAAAACATTACCTTTGAATACTATAAAAATTATGTACCTCAAAACTACAAAATGTGGAGGAAATGGACACTTAGAAACACACAACTTTCCTAGGCTCAATCAGGAAGACATAGAATTCCTGAACAGACCAACATCAAGCACTGAAATTGAAGCAGCAACTGCAGTAATTATTCCACAATATTGAGAAGGATGGTATCCTCCCCAACTCATTCTATGAAGCCAGTATCACCTTGATAACAAAGCCTGGAAAGGACACAACAAAAAAAGTAGTTTTCTACAGACCAATATTCCTCATGAACATAAATGCAAAAATCCTCAACAAAATCTTAGCAAATCGAATCCAACAGCACATCAAAAAAAATAATTCATCATGACCAGGTGGGCTTTATCACACAGATGCAAGGTTGGTTCAACTTATGCAAATCTATAAATACAATTCACCACATAAATAAAAGCAAGAAAAAAGACCATATGATTCTCTCAATAGATGCAGAAAAACATTTGAAAAATCCAGCACACTTTTATGATAAAAACTCTTAATGAAATAGGCATAGATGGGACATACCTTAAAATTCTTAAGGCCATATATGATAAATCCAAAGCCAATATCATACTGAATGGGGAAAAATTGAAAGCATTCCCACTTAGAACTGGAACCAGACAAGGTCACCCGTTATATTTACTTCTATTCTACATAGTACTGGAAGTCCTTGCTAGAGCAAGCAGACAAGAGAAGGGAATTAAGGGTGTCCAAATAGGAGCAGAAGAGGTCAAACTCTTATTCTTTGCTGACAATATGATATTATATCTAGAAAATCCCAAGGATTTAACCAAGAGACTCCTGGAATTGATAAATGAATTCAGTAAAGTCTCAGGATACAAAATCAATGCACACAAATCAGTAGGATTCATATATGCCAATAACAGTCAAGCTGAAAATCTAATCAAAGATGCACCATGTTTCACAGTAACATCAAAGAAAATTAAATATTTAGGAATATATTTAACGAAGGAGGTGAGAGACCTATATAGGGAGAACTATGAAACACTGAGAAAAGAAATTGTAGAAGACGTAAAAAGATGGAAAACCCTACCATGCTCATAAATTGGTCCCTGCCTTCTATTTTTCTTATTTTCTTATTAGAAATGAACATATAAAATTAACTATAATAAAAACTGATAATGTATCATACAGTTAGAACTAAACACAAAGTCCTAAGAAAATAATGCAAAAGTGAACATTGACTTTGTTGTAGTAAAAGATCTAGAGACATTTCCACCAGGAAAACAAATTTGGACCTGGGTCAAGCAGAAAAAGATTGGAGTGGAAGGAATGACATTCCTGAGTAGAGGAAACCATAGGAGAAAAGATATCATAGTACAAAACTGCTAATTATATTTATGGAATTGTTAGTGTTTTTAATTGCAATAAAAAGAACATATATATATATATATATACACACACACACACACTCACAGAGCTAGAAGAATCTGACCAATGCTTGCAAAAATGCATTTATGTTTGAATAATCACTCAGATTTTTGCATGGCTAGACATTGGCTTTAAGAATCAGATTAGCCATTCAACATTTTAATTCCTATGGCATACTACTATTTTCATAATAGAACTGTAGGCACTTTGCTAGTCATTTTCATATGCATTATTTCATTTAACTTTTCATAATTTGTTAATCCCCACTTCATAGATAAGAAGATTAAAGGCTAACAGAAGTTAAGTCATTTGCAAAGTGTTTCCCCACTAGTGACGACTGGGTTGGGTTGTCTGAGTCCTCTGCACTTTCTAATACATACTTTGTCCTTCTAGATTATTGCAGTAGCTTCCTAATTGGTTTCCTCACTTCCACCCTACATTTTATTCCCACTTAGCAGCCAGAGTGGTCCTTATAAAACATATGTCAGAGGATGTCACATCTCTGCTCAAACCTTCCAACACATTGTCTTTGAATGAAATCCAAATCACCTCCCATAGCTCACAGGACACCGTGCAGTCTGGCTCCTGGCCACCTTGCTGATCCCATCCCTGGCTCTTTGCCGCTTCACCCACAATGCTTGAGCTGCAGTGGTCTAGAATGTTCCCTTCCAAGTATTCACATGACTCTGTCTCTCCCTACATTCACAGCTCTGCTTAAATGGCAACTCATGCAAAGCTCTTCCCGTCTACCCAGTCTGATACAGATCACTCTCCCAAGCCCCACCACTCCAGTCCCTCTCTGTCCTCTTATATTGCCTTATTTTTTCTCCATTGCACTATCCGCCTGACATCCTATCCATCCTTTTATTCCTTTACTAGTTTATAATCTGTGAGCTCTGTAAGGGCGGCCAGCTTGTTTGTGTTGTTCACTGCTATTTAGGGTGACTGATTTGTCCCAGTTTGCCTGGGGCTTTCCTTGTCTTAGCACTAGAAATCTTGTGTCCTGGAAACCGCCCTCATTCCAGACAAATCAGGACAGTTGGTCAAACTACTGCTGTTCCCCTTTCAAATGTTGGGCTCAAGGCCCTTACTCCTGTGTGATCCAGCCTGTTAGACCATCACAAATGACACCCATTAAAGACAGAACAAGTAAATGATAATTAGTCACCTAGTTACCTCTTCTGGAAAGCTTCAAGCCTTTTAATCAAAATTCATAGCTCTCTCCCCTTGGCTCCCACCTCACGTTATGAATACTTTCATTTTACTAATAGTTTACATTCTGGTCAGCTCTACTTGTCTCTCAGCCATTCACTAGGACTGTACCTTCTGGAAGAAAGGAGCTATACTTTTGTGCCCCTCAAATATTTGTACATAACAGATGCCCAATAAATGTTTGTTGAAATGGAATATTTGTATAAACCTAGAAGAAGACTCCAGAATGAAGCTTTCATAATAAAGTCATGAATCTACACTAATAGCATGGCTAATAAGAGTCCACCTGGCAGAGGAGATGTGTTTCCAGGGCTGCTGTGGATGCTTCAACACAAAAGGAATGGGTGAGGCTGAGAGCTGAGCAGTGTGTGTGTGTGTGTGTATGCGTGCGCACCCATGTGTGTGGAAGTTGCGGGGCAGGTGACAGGGAAAGGAGAGGAGGCAATAAGGCTAAGAAGCAGAAGTACAAGCACAGGGGACCAAAGGAGTCATGGAAACAGAAAAGATTGATTAAATAACTCAAGATGGTTAAGAGTGTTTATTGAAGCATTGTATATAAGACCAGCCACACGGAAAACGTCTAAAAGGAGAATTTCCATCTTGACATAGAAAGGTGTTCATCACATATTGTAAATCAAAAAAAAAGCAGGTTATTTGGCATTAGCACTGTGGTTAAGATCACAGGTTCCAGAGCCTGACTACTCCAATCCCAACTCCATCACTTGATAGCTGTGTGATTTTAGGCAAAGCACTTACTTTCTGAGTGTCAGTTTCTGCACCTGTAAAATAAGAATAATAATAGTATCCCTTCATGGGACATTTTGAGCATTCACTGACTTGATACAGGCACAAATGCTACATATCATGATGTCATTATCACTGCATGGGCCTATTTAAAGTGCATGCAGTCATGGGCCTCATAGCAATGTTTGGGTCGATGACAGATCGCACATGAGACGTTGGCTATACCATGTGGTCTAGGTGCATAGTAGGCTACACCATCTCAGTTTGTATAAGTACACTCTATGACACACAATGGCGGAATCACCTAACGATGTGTTTCTCAGAACATATCCCTGTCATTAAGCAATGCGTGACTATATATGTGTGTATATATGCATATGTATAGAAAACAGAATGTAAGGATGTCAGTGTGATAAGATTACAGGTAATTTAAATTTTTTTCATTTTGC
Organism: Indri indri; assembly: GCA_004363605.1. Lineage (NCBI taxonomy): Eukaryota > Metazoa > Chordata > Mammalia > Primates > Indriidae > Indri > Indri indri. The sequence goes on along the minus strand of RJWJ010005092.1, from coordinate 9,962 downwards.
TCACCTGTAGGTTCTAGTTTTGTCCAATAAAAGTGTACTAATAGTATTAATTGTATTTTTTAATAAAAACAGAAATAAAATTGAGAAAGGAAAAGAAAAAGGAACTGAGATGGATATTAGGATTTGGAGTATGAAGCCAGGAAATGGAAGAACTGGAATTGAGACCAGGGGGAAAATCATGAGAGAAGGCAAGGCGGGCAGAAAGTCAAGGCCAAGACCCCAGTCACCCACGCCTGGCTTCTCTGTACTAACGATGGGATGTTGACCACAGTTCAGAGACAGTCACTGTCCAATTGGAGTACTATCTCAAAAACGTTAAGATCATGTGTTGGGTGCTGAAGACTGTTTGAACTGGTTTAACAATCTGTTTTTAAATTCTGGGTTAAATTTTTTTAAAGTTCCTATCTTTAAAAGAGTACTTAAAATTTGAAGCTTCTTTTAATTTGAATCTCTTTAGAAATACTACTAGATTAAGATATTTAATTCTTCTAAAGGAAAGCTTTTAAAGCTACATCTTGGCTTAATTTAGTAATTTCATTTACAGAATAAAGGGTTGCAGAGCTGATTTTCTGCCAAGATAGTAGCAACTGAGAACCTTGAACAAAGTTGACAGCTGATGTTACCCAACACAATGGTCTCATTTCATTCCGGTCTGTTCAGAAGAACTCCAGAGAGAGGGAGTTGGCTTGAACTATTGTGAACGCATTTATTTTTTAATAAACAAATATGCAAATAAAAATATAAGGAAGCTAAGTACAATGTGGTATCCTAGTTTGAATCCTGAAAGAGAGAAAGGATCTGAGTGGACAACTGATGAAATCCAAATAGAGTCTATAGTTTAGTTTAGAAAAATACACTGTAGTTATATAAGATGTCAGCATCAGGGGAACGCAGGTGAAGTGCACATGGGAATTCTCTATGCTATTTTTACAACATTCCTATGAATCTAAAATGATCCAAAATTGAAAGTTTATTCTGTCTCATGAACAAGCAGATCAATCCCTATGCTTCCAGCATAGTGGCTGGCACATAAGAGACACTGTTTAGTGAATGAATAAATAAATGATAGAAAAATCTTTTTATCTATTTGTCCACAACCACCTAATGCAGCATCAGCTCCTCAAGCACAATTTCTTTCTGTTTTTTCCTTCTTCATTATCTACTGTCTGTGTCTGTTATGCACTATTGTATACAACATACTCATGATCAGTTATTTATAACCGTCTGTCTCTCTCTCTGCACCGTCCAACCAGACTGTGAGTTTATAGGATATTTATTAATAAGTACTCAACATGAACATAGATCTATTATATTCTAAATTCGGTGCCAAGTAACTTTAAAAAAATCATCTCATTTATTTATCATAACCATACTCTACAATGGTTATTATTATTATTATCATTTCATTTTATAGATGAGGAATTTGAAGCTCAGTTAATTTATTTGCTCAAGGTCACACATCTAGAAGGTGTCAGAGCTAGGATTTAAATTTATATCAGAGTTCATGTTCTAAACCACCACACTAAGGAACTGGTTTTTACTCATCTTTTCAACTCCTATTGCACAAACAGAGGGTTTTGTATACAGTATGTGCTCAATAAAGATCTATACTTTTAGCTATGAAATATAATACCTTCCAAGTCAACAAAAAGCTATAAGCAAAACCCATTTTGGGGTTTTCCCGCCCTTCACTAGGACAGTCCATACAATGACTACATTCCATTCATATGATGAGGACTCAGTGGCATATTCTTCTTCTGAAATGAATTGCACAGAATCTTCCTTCCTTTGCAACATGGCTAGCCAGATTTGACTACTTTTAAACATTGTTTGAGCCTGGTATAGGTTTTTGCTCCAGAGGGTATGGAACTGGGCCTATTGAGTGGAGATTAGACTGGGGCAACTTTGGGTTTAATATAGGGAGATTTGCTGGCATTTCCTCTTCACAGCAATCATAACTAACATTCACAGACATATTACTATGTGCTTAATTCTATTTTAAGCACCCTACATGCATTAATTTATTTAATTCTCATAATAACACAATGAGATAGGTACTATTATGCCCATTTTATTATTGAGGAAACTGAGGCACAGAGAACTTAAATAACATGCCCAAATGGTGTGGCTCCAGAGCCTATTATCTCCACCAGCAGTCTACATTGCCCTTCAAAGAAATGGACTGCTTTGTGTGGTACTAAGGATCCTGTGACTGGATCTATTCCAATATAGGTTAAAAGTCTTACTATTATGGATGCTGTAGAGAACATTCCTGTGCTGGCTGGGTTCCTACATCCCTTCCTCCAGATCCCTGTAATAGCAGTAATCGCCACCTCTGCAATACATCTGTTAAAGCATCTGTTTTGTTACCTGCAATTGTGAGTTCTCCAGTGCAGGAAATAGTATTAAGTTGTATCTTCAATGCCTCCCTACAATGTCTAATACATAGTAGGTTTGCAATAAAAATGTCCTGTGTTGGTTAACTCATAGGGCTCAATAACAGGGGCCCACGAAGGAAGTTAAGGAGACTGGACCTTGTTCTGAAAGCTTTCTGAGCCAGAGGCAATTTTCTCTCTGGAATCTACTTGGCAAACATGATGACATCATCCGCTGCCTTCTGAGTCTTGAAGGTCAGATGGCATGGCTCCTGGCAAGCTTCCCTAGTCAGTCCCCAGGCAGGCCCCGAGTCCAACAAGGACAATCTTTAAGAGTCTGATAAATCAAATTACAATGACCCAAGCACGCTCAGTCAGTTGAATCCCTTGAATAGCTAAAGACACTAATTCATCTTTTGGAGGGAAGACATTGGCTTGTGCAATGGGACAGATAATAGACCTATTTCAGGACAGCATGAATAAGAGCAAGAGCCAGTCTTTAAAATTTCGATTATCTTTTGGATAATTCTTCCTAATTTAAAGAATGAACAAAGGAAGAATTTATGAAACAGAATTTGAACAGAAATGAGATTTATAATTGATGGTTCTAAGTACAAGATAATTATAAAGAAAAAAAAAAACCTCCAAAAAACCCAATGAGAGTTCAACAGGCATCAGAAGGTGAACAGAACCATCCTTTATTGCAAGAAAAACTTATGAGAGGAGAGTTTGAAAGTCTGGACAAGACTGACACTTAAGAAGTTGCTTCCTCAAGGAACAGACAGAGATACAGCTCAACGGCTTCAAAGCCCTGAAGACCTGATGCTGATTCTGGATTCCTTAATTAACTGTAAGATTTGTGAACCTCAGTTTGTTCTCCTATAAAATGAGGATAATAATACCTTCCTCAGTAATACTTTGAGAGAATTTTAGATAATGTAGAGAGTAAGCCATGCACAGAGCAATTGATGGGAAGTGGTAAGCTCTTAGCTCTCTAGAGGCTAGACCACTGGTGCGAGGATGCTATAAACAGGACTCCTAGGTGGACAGAGACTGTGCCACTCAGGTACAAGATCCTTTGATTCTATGCCGTCTGCTGCTAAATTATTGTTTCAACCGTATCTCGTGCCGACCTATGTACTCTTCCTTCCACTGAGTATGCAGGACTCCAGGTCTTTTGACAAACCACTTGCCCACTCATCCCTCTCATCCACCTAATCAATAATAGGAGTACCTCTAACACAAGCCTGTCTATTGCCTGCGTCGATCTATCGTCTATCCATTATCCACCCATCCACTCATCTGTCCGCCCCTTTCTCCCATCTATCTGTTTTTGTTCTAGCTCCTCACCACGGCTTTCTCTTCACTTCTTCTTCTCACATCTCTCCTTCCGAATTCCAGGAGTGCATTACTTTCTTGGTGCTTAACGTAGACTATCCTTCATGCTTAACTGAAGTATCTAGTAAACTGTTTGAAAGCACATAGTATCTTGTATTAATCATATTTGTATGCCTTAAAGGGCCTGAAATTGTGCATGTAGAGAAGTGAATAACATTTACAAAGTACTTACTTGGTAGCAAGCACCATGCTAGGTAGTTTACATATGCTAATTAGTTCATAGAACCTTTGGGAATAACCTTGTAAAATGTCATCATTCCCATTTTATAGGTGAGAAATCTGGATCTCTGAGGAGTTAAGCGTCTTGTCCACAATTACTTGAAGTGGCAGGGTCAGGTGTGATTGCCCGAAGACCACGCATTTCTATCATATCAGACTCCTTCCACCTGCACTGGGCATAGCACATGGGTCTTAACTTGCATATCACTAACATTACCTCCCAGGGGCACTGTGGAATGAAGCGCAGGGGTGTGTCTCCCATTTGCCATCCTGATCTCCGCTGCTTGGTAGCTATGGATTGTTTTGCTTACCATCTCATTCTCATCCCATGAAATAGATGTCTACAAGCATTACCTGGGAAGAGGTAGAGCCAGGATGCCAGCCTCTTTCTTGGCAGAGTCCTTTCTTCCTGTAACTGCTGGTTCTGTGGCACAGAACAGGTTCCTGACTACAACGAGGATGGAGGAATAAATGAATGAATGATTAACTGTATTACAAGGAGGCCGAGTCACATCTAGCCTACTCAGATTCGCTGGAGCCTTCTACAAAACGAAAATGGAGAATCAGCAAAGGAGAGTTCAGACAACTTAACAAATCACTTGAGCTTCCTTCTCATCGTGGGAAGACAGGGGGCCACCTGAGAGAATGACAAACCTGAGATCCTACTGCTGCCTGCGCCGACATCATTCTATATGTAAATGCAGGCCTGCCATTTAAAGGGCTCCACTCTGGAACTCATTAGGTCATCTAAACGCAGACTGGAGCCTCCAGGAATTTGCATAAGTGGTGTGAATCCCTTAAGAGCTTAGAAGAAACATCATCTTCTTGATGGATTAATTTATAGGCAAAAAGTGGCAGAGAAGAGATTGCAAGGAACTTCTTTCCTCAAGACTTGACACAGACACTCCTAATTATTAACCAGGGGGCCAAATGCTGAGGTCATGTTCTAAGGCAGGGTTCAGACTAGCAATGAATGACTTCCCCTAGCAGAAAAAAATGCATTCACACTTTCGAACAAAGAGTACACAGGAGAGATGCAGAGCCACTGAGAAGACTCACTCCCTCTCCAGTGAGGAAAGCTCCTCTGAGGCACTCCCTTGTGCCTTCCTCCAGTGAATCTGAGCACTCAGGGTGGCACTGCTGTATTCTGGCTTCACAGTGGACATTGCCACAGCTGGGGAGAGTCTGGTGTGGTCTTTCTCACCTTTGGGACATTCCAAAGTTACATTAGCTTCTTCAGACTCTATTGAAATGCCTGGCATGGATAAGGTTTTATTCTGAGGAATCCCAATTTAAAGGGCAAGTGTGGTGGCTCATGCTTGTAATCCCAACACTTTGGGAGGCTGAGACAGGAGGATCATTGGAGACCAGGAGTTTGAGACCAGCCTGGGCAACATAGCAAGACCTCCAGCTCTAAAAATAAATTTGTTGATCACAGTGGCACATGCCAATAGTCCCAGCTACTTGGAAGTTGGAAGTGGGAAGATCGCTTGAGCCAGGAGTTCAAGATTACAGTGAGCTGTGATTGGGCCACTGCCCTCCAGCCTGGAGGACAGAGGGAGACCCTGTCTTTAAAAGGAAAAAAAAAAAAAAAACAGAAAAGAAATACCAATTATCCTAATTTAATGTTAACTTAAATCCAATTGAGGTCAAGAAAAATTTACTCAGCACCCACATGGTGGTATGTACCATGCTAGACACTGCAGATACAGAAATGGACAAGGCAGGATTCAAGCTTTCAGTTAACTCACTGTCCAGGAAAATGGGCAAGAAGAGAAAAAGTTACAATACGGCATGCTTGGTGCTAGGGTAGAGGGGAATGTTGATGCTATCAGAATATAAGGGACAGGCATTCAGCCCCCATTTGGGGAAGTCGGGGAACAGTTCCTAGAAGACAGGATTGCTGAGCAAAGTACTGAAGAAGGAGTTAGAGCTTCAGATGAGAAGGGATGGTGTCCCAGATAGAGGAAACTGAGCAAGGGCATAGGCTTGTGAGCCAGAGTTTTGTGTGCAGGACACTTGGATCGGCCCATTGTCATGAGGGAGACTTACTTTTACGGTGCAGTGTGGTGAGTATTAGGGCTGGATGGCCAGAAAGGAGACAGGCACAGGTGGGCTTTCCTGGCTGATGAGTGTGTCATTTAGGGTTTCACACAGGGAAGCTATGCATCCAGATGTACATTTCACTCCTAGAGGCATGATGGGGGAAGGATTGCAGTGGTGAAGCAGGAGGTAAGAAGATTGTTTTGTGATAAAAATTTGGGAAACAGACGATGAAGACATGACATCAGGGATGGATAGCAAGTGGCACATTTGGGGTGCATTAGTGGGACTGAGTGTCTGAGGCAGTGGGGAAAGGTGGAGGAAGGGGTCTGGCAGGCTTGCAGGTTCCGGCTGGAACTGCAGGCGGCTGCGGAAGCTGCTGTCTACTGCGACAGAGACGACGATGACAGCAACAGGGCTGGGAGGCACTGGGCGCGGCGGTGAGCTTGGGAAGAGGGAGTCCAGGTTTGCTTCTCTGAACCTGGGGCACCTGTGGGGCATTTATCCAGGGCTGTCCAGCAAAGGGTTCCTATCAGTTAGAACTAGGGATACACACTTTGGAGATTTTAGCAGAAAAACATGGGTGTCAAAATCATGGTTATAAATGAAATTATAATGAAATGGGAGTAGGAACCAATTCAGTAGAAATGAAGGAAGAGGCACCTGCAACGAAGTCAGGCTGCTGGGAAGACAACATAAAAGCCAGTGCTGTCAGTAGCAGCTCGGGGCCTAGAGGGGTCCAGAAGTAGGGAGGCTCAGGGTTAAACGCAGCCACAGCAGCAAGGTGAGGACCAACTACGGTCCTTAGCGACTGACCGTGGCGAGAGCCGGCTCAGGTATTCATATTCACGCAGGTGCAAACAGATGACAGGGTGTGAGGTGCTTACGGGAGGTTAATAGGAGGGGAGGATGTTAAGAATCTTGGCTGAGAGGGGAAGGAGGGGGAGAGGACACCAGCCAAAGGAGGCAGATGTGCAAAGGGAAGCTGTATCTGCTGCTGGTTTAGGATGAGAGAGACCTGAGTGGATTGGCAAGCTGAGAGGAAATAGTCAGTACGAAGAAAGAAATTAAAAAAAAAAAAAAAAAAACCACAAAAAAACCAAGAGAAGGTAGGTGATGGAGTAAACTCCTAAGGAGGCAACAACAGAAGAAGGGATGGAGAGTCGGGAGGGAGGGAGGCCTCTAACAGGGAGAATAGCTCTTCTTCTGGGCTAGAGCAAAGGAGGTGAAAATCCTGTAGACTATTAATTTCAGAGAAGTGCAATGCATGTTTAGAACGTGAGTCACACAGACAAGAGTCCCCAACACTCACTCTGCCACTTAGTAGCTTTGGGAGCTGGGAAAGCCACTTGAACTTTCACAGCTTTGCATTTCTGACCTGTATGGGAGGCTAAGGTACCTTCCCTGCCAGTGATCATGAAGATGCCACGAGAGCAGGTACGTGAAGCATTTCACACAGTCCTGGCACATAGTAAGTTAATTAATAGTAATTTATATTAACTGTTTGTATTGTTTTTGTTATTGATATTATCATTGTACAGTTTGAACTATGGATTTGATAAGCTTTTGTGGTTTTCTAACCAGCAAATTTAATCATGTTGCCTTTGCTAATATGGAAAAGTGTGTTTTGAATTCCAAATAACTTCCTTACAAACCCTTTTGGAACAAAATTGTTTTCTTAAATAAGGACTGCCTCTTGTAACATACATATATTACGATGTAGAGGTATTTTCTTCCTATTTTTTCTCCTATTGACTTTCTATCTTTTTCAGTCTTATAAATTTGGGTTTTCAATGAAACACTACCCTACAAAGATTTTGACTGTGTTCCTCTTGAATTTACTTTAAAAGTGATTTTGAGAACCTTCTAGAAAGTCTTTTCAAAGTGGAAAATATTAGAATGTAGAAACTCACCACAAAGCAGAGCACTTTGCAGGACTGTCTTTACCTCATGCAGAAGAGTCACAGCGCTATGGGGGCGTTAGGCTAGATCTAGATGCCATTGACAAAAAATGCTCGTGTTGGAGCCTTTGATCTTTGGTATCTGTTCTCTTTTTCCTTTCTCACTTTTTGTCTGTCTCTGTCTTTTTTTCTTTCTTTGTTTCTTTCAAGAGCAAATGAAAAAGCAAAGTAAGCACTGCATTTATGGAAAATAAATAATAAATACATCAGTAATCACCTCTGAATAAGTCTTTAGAGTTTACATGGGTCATGTAAACACACATACATATAGAAGATCATTGCCGTTCGCTAGCCAGCGATGGTCACTGACAGCGCCTGCCATCAGTCAGAGGCTGTGCTCACTCTGGGCCCAAAGAGAGGAAAATACATGACTCTTGCCCTTCAAAGATAGTCACAGTGCTGGGATTTAGAGAGTGATTTGTCCAACATCACGGCGCTGATAAGGATAGAACCTGCATTTTGAATGTAGGATTTCTGAGTCCAAATCCAGTGCCATTTCCAGTATACCACTGTGATCCTTAATGAGAAACACAGTCTTTGTAATGGAATTTATAAATGTTGGCAAGCGTGGTATGAAATCCATTTTCCCAGCTAAGAACGTTCTCTTTCATTCTTTTACAATTTACTTTGAAATGACCCTTTCCTCATTCTCATTCCCAGTCAAGATGTTTGCTTTATCCTAACTGCTACTTAACTATATAAGTCTATTAAGTCATAATGTCTTGGTTACAGGTCCCAAACTTTTATTTGGGTGGCAGAGGGTGGGGTGGGAATGTTTCCAACATAAATTGAGATGGGATGACATAGAATAAGACATGCTCTAAGCAAGCAGCAGGATGTTTTATTAATTTAACAACAGAATGAGAAGGATCTTAATCATGTAATCCAGTCCCCAACTGGTCTCCCTGCCTCTAGTGTCATCCTCACTACCCATTTTACAGATGGGAAAACCAAGGTCTGTGCACACCAGCCTTCTACCCACTGCCTGGAAGTTTTACAGAGCATCACCTTGCACCCCGGCAGTTGAGAAACAGGGCAAGAGTGCACAGAAATGGCATAGACTAGTTATTTTATATCATGCTTCAAAGTGTGCTAGGGATTTGAGGGAGGTACAATAAAACCCTCCCGAGGAATTACGGTGTTTGAGTTCAAGGCCTTCCTTCCAGCTAGAGAAGTATGTTGGGCTAGAAGATGACAAACCACTGTCTGCTCCTAATGTTTCAGGTGATAAAGGTATCCAGCGATGTGAAACGTCCTGATTACAAGTATTGGGTAAAACTGGGGGAGAAACCTGAGGTTAGATCATTTTTTCTGGACAGGGAGCAAAGGGGAGAATCTGCACTGCTAATGAAAAGTCAGTGATTTGGTTAAGGAGCACTGTGATCACGGGGGAGGGCTCCACCCCGGAACACTCACCTTCTTCTTCAGTATGAGAAAGTGCCAGTCCCTTCCCTTTTTATCTTCATAGGATAATGCGGAGAACCAAGTGAACTGCTCTATGGAAAGTGCTTTGGAAAATACAATTTTAAGTGCTTTTAGAGGGTTGCTATGTTACAAGAATGTAGAGCCCATGGTACATCCTGGAGATGAGAGCAGTGGCCAGCTGGAAGTGACATGAGCAGTAAGGACATGAGGGAATAAGCTGACTTACTTTTAGGGCCCAGAGGTCTAGAAGACACAGCCTGAGTCTGTAAGTGGAAGTCAAAAGGCATCAGCTGCAGGCAAGGTAAGGCCGAAGCCACAGTAATGAAGCTCTTTTGCACGGCGGCCAAGCATGTGACTCCAGAGAGGTCACCTGAGTTTAAATGCCCACCACCAACTAGCCATGGGATCTTGAGCAGTTCATTAACCACCGTGCTTTTGTTTCCTTATCTGTAAGATGGGACTAATCATACTTTCCTTACAGAGTTGCATGACGACTGAATAAACTAATGTTTGTGGGCTGCCCAGTGCAAGCACATACCCA
>RJWJ010005091.1:42265-70884 GCA_004363605.1 Indri indri | reverse complement strand
CACTGGCAGAGAGGAAGCTGGGATATTTTCGTATTTTCAAAGCTTCCCTAAGCTCATCTGCAAATGGCGAAAATCTTCTGGCTGAGAAAATGTTTTACTGGTGTCCCATGTCCCACAGCTTTCTCTTTGCTTGTGACTGCCAGACCTCTGCGGGTTTCCTTTTGCTCTGTCACTTGGGCTTCAACTTGCACCTGGATTCTAGGAGCCGACCTCTTCTCTGGTTTCTAGTGACCGACAAATCTCCCACTCTCTGCGCCCAGTTGGCTGGTGTTTCTCCTCGTGTGCAATCCTGTAAATGATTTCTTTTCTGATATTTGATTGTTAATTTCTCTATAACACAAATAATGTATTATACATTTTATAATCCTATCAGAAATGTATTTTGTCTTAAATAAGGTTTTACTTGGTCTTTTTCGGCTGCTATGACAAAATGTCATAAACCAAATGGCTTGTAAACAACAACTTGTTTCTCACATTTCTGAAGGTTTTAAAGTCCGTGATCAGGGCACTGACAGATTCCAGGTCTGAGAAGGGCCTCTTCCTAGATGTCTTCTTTTCACTGTGTCTTCAAATGCAGAAGGGTTGAGGGAGCTCCCTAGGGTCCATTTTATAAGGCACAATCCTATTCACTGGGGCTCTGCCGTCATGACTTCGTCACTTATAAAAGGACCCACCCCCAAATACCATCCCATTGCAGATTAGGTTTCAACATATGAATTTGGTGGGGCCCAAACATTCAGTCTGCAGCAGCTTTTCATTTTGGAAGAACTGTACGTTTACAGAGGCATTGCCAAGATAGCACAGAGAGTTCTCATATACTCTTTAACCAGTTTCCATCATTACTATCATCTTATGTAATCATGGCACATGTGTCAAAACTAAGAAACAAACTTTGGTACATTACTATCAACTAAATCAGACTTTATCTGGATTTCACTAGTTTTTCCATTAATGTCATCTTTCTGTTGCAGAATCCAGTGCAGGATTCCACATTGACTTTAGTAGTCATATCTCTTTAGAGTCCTGGATCTGTGACAGTGTCTCCGTATTTCCTTGTGTTTCATGACCTTGGCAATTTTGAGGAGTGCTGCTCAGGTACTTTGTAGAATATCTCTCAGTGTGGGTTTGTCTGAGGTTTTTATCGTGACTAGACTGCAGCTGTGGGTTTGGGGGGAGGATACCATGAAGCGAAGTCCCCATCACGTCATCTGGGGGTATAAGCTGTCAACATCACTTATCTTTGGTGATGCTACCATGGACCACCTGGGTGAGGTAGTGTTTGACACGTTTCTCCATGAAAAAGTTACTTTTCTGACTTTTTCATATTCTATTCTTAGGAGGCAAGTCACCGAATTCAGCCCAGCCTCAAGGGGGAAGAGGGCAGAATTAAGCTCCACCTTTGAAGAAGGAAGTATCTGTACAAATTATTTCTAATTCTTTCGTAAGGAAGATTTATCTTTTTTCTATGTATTTATTTAATACTTCATTTTATTAGTATATAAATGTGTATAATTATATTTTGTATTATAATCCAGTGCCAAATTATTTATTTTGGTTTTCAGTATGTACAACTTTGGTCATTGATACCTCATTCAAATTTGCTTCTTGTGGCAACTTTTTAAGAAGTAAAATGCACTTAATTTTCCAACTAGCAAACTATAGAAAGCAAAAATTTTTAGGTATAAAAAAATCCTGCAAAGAAAAATTTAAATTACTATGAACGATTTTACTAATTAAAAAATATCTTTAGGAAAAACATGATACAATTTTTACTGCATTTTGCAAGTAGACAGAATAATGTAAGTCCCAGTACACTTAACACCCGATTTGAAAATTAGCAATGTTTTGTTATATTTTCTTTATTTATAAATTCTAATGCTTATTTTTATTTGATGAAATATTTCAAATATAAACCCCAACATTAATTTTTCCCTTTTAAATTTCAGTATGTATTTGAGAGAGATATTTTCTTAGATAACTACAATGCCATTATCATACCAAAAATACTGTAATATTCTTATACCCAGTCCATATTTGCATTTCTTTGATTGTTCAAAAATATTTTTATAGAGTTTGTTTGAAATAGCATCCAAAAATATGTCCACATATTATAATTGTTAATTATGTTCCATAAACCACTTTTAGTATAAAACATACTTTGTGTCCTCTTCCTCCTTTTTTTTTTTTTCATGGCATTAACCAGTTGAAATAACAGGGTCACCTACGGATTTGTGTCTATCACCTATATTCCTTGTAAATTGAAAATTAGGACTAAAGGCTTAATTGCATTCTGTTTCCCACTTTTTTTGGCAAGAATACTTTACAGATGATGGTATTCACTTTATAGGTGCATCACAGCGAGAAGAACGTAATGACCGGAGAGTCTAAGGTCATAGCTCGTTAGGTTCAGGGGGTAATAGCATGACTCCTGCATTATGACATTGTCTTCTTTCTCCAATGACCAGCTTGTGACACTTTGGTAGTATGTAAATATTCAGTTCTCCTTCACCTAATGTGTATAGAATATATTGATGATCAAATTATATACCAAATCTATTATGTAAATGGCAAGTGCAAAATGATATTTTCCAATTCCATAATTTTTCCACTTGATTTACATGGGATTTTGTTTAAAGAGTAACTTTTCCAAGCTGGGCACAGTGGCATGCACCTGTAGTCCCAGTTACTCCAGAGACTGAGATGGGAAGATCCCTCAAACACAGGAAGGAGTTTGAGGCCAGCTTGGAGAACACAGCAAGACCCCATCTCAAAAATAAAGTAACTTTTCCCTATTAACCAGGACTTTTTGGTTATTCTAAAATGAAATTCATATAAAGGACTGGACAAATAGTTAATTCGTTTCCTATAATTACTAATTTTTCTGGCAATGAGTTGTTTCCCTAGCACCCATGATATCTTGTTTCTATTTGTTTTTATTTGCCCTCTCCTTTTGAATAGCATTATGAATTCATGGGTTTTCATATTTCAATATGTTAAATATCAATTTTCCCTATTTCTCTTTTTGGTACCCAAATTGCCTTATTGTGGCCTGTAGGGGCAACTTCAAAGTGGCTCCTGTGTCATTAAGCACCAATCCATTGGTTTTTTTGCCATTTGCTTTCTTTCTGGTACAACCAGATGTTCATGCACATCTGTACACTTCTTGCCCCAATCCTAAAACCAATCATATCTCCAAGCCCTGATTCATTTTACTTGAAAGGGTATTTAGAATCCAGAATTATGGCACTACGGGTCTTCTTTACTTCAGGGCTGTTGTCATTGCTTCTAGAATAAAATATATTTTGAAAAGAAATAAAAATACATTCATACCTTAATTTTATGACATTTTTCTTCCAATGAAAATTATTTCCTACAACATTTATTATTTGATATATCCTTCAATGCACATAAAATGACTCAGAATTAGTGGTAACAATATTACCACTAAAATGAGGCTACCAAATAACATTTAAGTTTTCTTTGTTGTTCTTTTTGTCTTGACAACATATTCCACTAGGGATGTATACTCAAAGTGTGAGGTTGATTTTTCCCCTATATTCTTATGCGACTTAATGTTATTCAAAATTATAAAGCAAGATCAGGGCAGCATTGTTTCTATCCCTGCCATCTTCCCTTTTTCTTTCTCTTCACACTGATAAACATATACTTTTTTTATTACTCTTTGGTTTGTTTTTCCACTGTTTCTTTTTATAAATATAAATACGTGTGTAAATAAAGTTTCCCATCTTAAAATACAAAATTCAACATACCATCTGTATTTCCTACCTTATCATTCAAAATATTCTATACACAAAATGTTCTATAGATATTTTCACCTTGCTACATTTACTTAACAAGTAAATACAAATACTCATTTCTTTTTTTTCTACTGTATTAGATGAGTATTTTATAGTCAATAATTACTTGGTTGTTTCCAATCTCTTGACAATATAGTAGGTCTGTAGTTAACAGCCCTGTGCGTATGTCATTTCATTTTTGTGCCAGAGTTTTATGGGGATAGACATGGGTTTGCCAAATGTAATGTAAGTGCTGTGTTGACACTTTCCCTCGCTAAGGGTATTCCACGTTGTGTCCTCACCAACAGTGAAGGACAGCACCTGTTACCTTACAGCCTCATCGGCAAGGAGTGTTGTCAAGCTTTTGGACTTTTGCGTGTAATAAGTGTGAAGTCATTCCTCTTTATTCTGTTTTGTTTTGTTTTAGTGTTTTTAGCTTGATTTTTAAATTAATGTTTTATTTTGAGATGATTATAGATGTATAGAAAAATTGCAAACATCATATAGTGAGTTTATATATGCCCTAAATCTGGCTACCCCTAAAGTTAGTATCTCAAACAGTCATAGTGAAATTATCAATGCAAGAAAATTAACATTGGTAAACTATTAACTATATAAGCTTTATTTAGATTTCACCAGTATTTCTAAGAATGCTCCAAATCACTTATTTAATTTGCCAATCTCTTATGAGTGAGGGTGAGTATAGTTTCATATATTTGAATCCCATTGCATTTTTCCCCTGTGAACTCTTCTTTTTTATAGCTTTTGCCCGTTTTTTTCTCTTGTGTTTTGTTTTTTCTCTTTTTGATTTCTAGGGGCTCCTTAAATGTTAGGCATGTTAGCCTTTTCTATATGTTCTGTTTCATTTGACCCACAGTTTCTCTTTGGCTTTTGCTTATGATTTTCTACTTTATGTTTTAATAAACTTATGTTTTTATCTTAACATGGTCAAATTTATCAAGTATTTGAGCTTATTACTTTTGGACTTTAAGGCATATTTAGGAAGATTTCTATCCTCTGTTAGGTTGTAATGAAATATACCCCAGTTCCTGGTAACATTTGTGTAGTTTTATTTTTAATATTTAAATCTATTTAAATAGATTTGGAATCCATTTGGAATCACAGGGACCAAGGCCCTTAGCCCCCTAAAGTTTCCCTGAAAATCACGGACATCGGGCAGGTTGATTAATCAGAAAAAGGCATATAAATGTATTTAAGGTACGTATACGGGAGCCTTCAGAATGAAGACCCAGAGGTACAGGGGGAGTTGCCCTTTTTATGCTTAGGTTCAGCAAAGTACGGACAGCCATGTAGAAACGTGGTTGGACAAAAAGGATGTGACCTGATGCTAACAGACTGAGTGGGGAGACCAGCAAGGCCTGTCTGTCTAGATTCTTCTTGGCCTCTCTGAACACCACTCCTTCCTCCTGCTATGGGGCAGGACCCGCAGGGCATGGGAGTCCAATGACCCACAGCCAAATGAGGTAGGTCGGAAAATTTCTTTATGGCCGGTTTTTACACAGAATAATTTGAGCTTTTATGGTTGGCTTTCAAGAAAACCGGTTCTGGTTTCTATGACCCCCCTTGGGGAAGAAGGATTCCGGTTTCTATGGCCGGCTTCAAGGGAGAATGGGGCTGACAGGCAGGAAGATAGGCAAGGGTCAGAGAAAAACTTCTGGGGCTGCTTCTGGGGCCTTCATTTTGGGGTACTGTCTTCTGAACTCTGGCAGAATTTATCATATTTTAAATACAAGGTAAAGGTCTAGATTTGTCTTTTTTTAAAATGGTTTTCCATTTGTCTTGATAAAATTGATTTTAAAATTCCGTCTTTTCTCCAACAATTTGAGTTGCAACTTTTCTTTGATATCAAATGTCTCTACATAGTTAAGTCTATTTCTAAACTTTGTATTTTTCCTATTGGTCTATCAAAAAATGCAGGAATCATATATTTTAAGTTGTGGAGAATTTATAATATGTTAAATGTTTTGTAAACTTAGTCTTTCTCCTTTTGCTCCATGGCTATTCTTGTTTATTCTCTTTTTTTTTTTCCTGCATCATTGTTTAAATCAATTGGCATTGATCCAGAAGGAGGGTGGTGGCGGCACCTAAGTGCATCTTTACTGAGATTTTATTTATATTGCGTCTAGTTTTTAGTTAATATGAAAGTGTTCTTATGTGTATTTCAGGAGTGTTTTACAGTTTTGCCCTAGATGTGTTTTACGTATTTCTGTTATTTTGTTATACTTTCATAGAGGGGAAATTAAAGATCTAGATTTTTCTTACAAATCATCTCTGAATAGAAATGTTGGAAATCATATCACAGTAGTAATGCATACATAAATATCGTACATAAAAAATGAATTGTGACTTCCAGTTTCAGCCAGAACTAGTAAAGAGCTTAGAAATCATTATTTTTATCTTTACAACAAGAAAAAAACTGAACCTTGATGTTTTGACCCATCAGAGAACTGAGGACACAGAGGAAACCATCACCGCAAAATCTGGACAGACAAGCGCGCATCCTGACAGGCACAGCAAGTGCAATATGCTCACCTGGAACAGAATCTGCGGCAGCCGCAAACTGGTAGGGATACTTAAGTGGTCATTTTAAAGAACTGCTGGAGGTCAAGTGGAGACCAGCATGAGGATGAGAAATCTTGGGGGTTGCAGTCTTAGGGGACCCCACATATTTTTGCGGGCTTTTTTTCTTCAGGGAACCCCATCAGATTTTTATGGTAAAGGTCCAAGAAAGATCCCCTCTTGGCTCTGTCTCAGGCAGGGAAACAGTAACCATTATGGAACATGCCCAGAGCCTTCTCCATAACAAAAGCCTGCTTTCCAGGGGAAGGGATTTTGCCAGAGCCCAATTCTGAAACTATTTTAGCTGGAGGAAGGGAACTCCTTTTTAGCCTTTCTGTCTCACCTAAGGGGTAGACAAGCACAGCATCAGGGATCAAGACTTTGTGGAAATAGATTGGACGTGCCACAGCCAGAGAAAGAGTAGGGGCTGAAGACAGTGAGGTCTACCCCTGAAGAAGCACTCGTGAAGGTCACAGCCCCAAGACACAGGCCACCTCGCCACCACACCAACAGGGTATCATAGAATAATAAAAGCTCAATACGAGTGGATCACAGCGCGAAGACCTGCAAGATCCAGGCTCTTTATGAACAAGAGTACTTAGGAAAGCCCAAAGTCAAGTGAGGAGACAAAAGCAAGGACACTACAAGAACTTGAATTTAGAATCTGTCACATTGTCTCAATGTGAAATGTCGGATATGACTTTCTTCTCTATGGAATAAAAGCTCTTCGTGGGCAGAGACCATATTGTGTCATCTTGGCATGTTCTGTTCTAAGAAGAATAGGCTGTCAGCAAAGCTTTTTTGAGTAGGATGTGGGTAAATAAAACACTCATGATTTCATATTATGAGAATTTATACAGGAATGACAGAAAACCCAGAAACTGAAGACCCTGATTCTGGTATATTTATTATTTCATCCAAAATATCCACTTATAAATGCTGATTTTCTTCCTATATAAATGGTTCACATTTACTATACACGAGTGGGGAATTCAGAACAGGCCAGTAATGACTACGTCTATAACGTAGCTGTAGGCATCTCTGTTGGAAATCTTTCCATAATGTTGTCGTTATTTTTAATTTTACAGACATTTCACACAGCATCCTGGCGTGTTTTATGGTGGGATTCCTTCCCAACTTCATACACACGTGTTCACTCACACTGCTCTTTTGTTAAAGGCTCTAGCTGGCTGCTGTTTGTTGATGTTTTTACATTTTCTCTGTGGTCTTGATTGAACTTGCTGACGTTTATCAGCGATTACCTACGACTCCAAGTTTCCTTCTCTGGTGAGTATCTGATTATTCTTAGGGAGTGTCTGAAAGACGACCTTTGAGCAAAGTTTTAGTGAAAACTTTCTTTGGTCATAGCGTTTACTCAGTTCTTTGGACCTGTCAACTCTCATACCCTGTCCCTTAAGCAACAGTAAAAAAGATTTTGTTTATTTGCTTTTTAAAAAGATGCTAGACTGTACATAGCTAAAATGAGATATGTTTAGTTTATAGTGCTGATGCTAAAATTAAGAAGGAAACTACTAATCAAAATACGTGTGTGTGTGTGAGAGAGAGAGATTATTTTGAGAAATCCTTCAGCTTGAACTATTGCTTATAAGTGGATTAATAATGAAGAAAGGAGACCTTCAAATTCCAGGTGACTGAGTGTTTCCTTAGGACAGAAATAAAACTAAAAATAATATATATGACAAATAAATTGCATTTTTATATTTTAAAGCTTTTTTTATAACTTTATATTTAAATGTTTCACATAAAGTTCATGAAAATGACTTAAATCCTAAAATTTGCCATTTTCCTTTCAGCTTAGTCTAAAAAGTTGAGAGAAATAGTATTTCAAGTGACATTAGGGTTCAGCTCACTGGAAAGTTAGATTTAGATTTTGAGCAAGGATAGTTCATCGAACGTTTCTATCACCTGGATAAAGTATCCTCTGAGGCTGTGATGGTCTAGGAATGTCCCCCCAAAATTCACGAACTGAAACTTAATTCCCACTGTGCCGATACTGAGAGGCGGAGTCCTTTCGGGAAGCGATTGAGTCATAAGGGCTCTGCCCTCAGGAATGCATCCGCACCTTGTAAAAGGGCCGGAGGGAACTAGCTAAGGCCCTTTCTGTGCCCCTCCGTCCCGCGTCATGGGACAACGCCTAGATGGCAGCACTTACCAGTGCCTCGATCTTGGAATTCCCGGCCTCCATAACTGTGAGAAGTAAATTTTAATTGTTTATAAATGACCAGATCTGTGGTATTTTGTTACAGCAGCCGAATGGACTAAGACAAAGACACTCTCTTTCTCTTGCTCTTGTTCTCCTCCCATCGAGCAGCCCCAGTTGCCTTGACACTGAGAGGGATGTGCTCTTGACAAAAGACACCTTACTTTGAACACGTGAATTAGATTTTTGGTTTATCATCGGTTTCTTTTAAGTTTGATTACAGAAGTCAATCCTCCAAAGCCTGCTTAACTCCGAGCACACTGTCAAAAATTGGGTTCCGGACAAAATGGGTGTCAGGCCTGGGGCTGAATTTCCCCGGCCCTGGACGGGTCTGTCTGAGACGCCTGCTAACGCTCCTTTGCGCCGTCTCTCTTTTCATCAAACGAGGGTGTCTTTTATTTTTTCCCCTTAATGACTAATCAGGAATCCATTAAGAGAGACAAATGTAAATGCAAATCAAATGACTAGCCCTTTTTACATTTAACTATATGGATCTTTTTAATAACAAAATTATAGCTAGAGCTTCTACTGACTTGCCGGCATAATTCATAATTTCCTTTCTAACTTCACCCCTCCCCCCACAGATTTATTCTGCTGCAAGGAGTCCTAAAATCACCCTAGATTACCCACGCTGGCCTGCGAATCGCGTGCTTTCCTGAACTGAGCCCACCTCTGTGCGGACCAGCGCTACGAGGACCACGACGAAGACAGCAGCTCCCGAGACTGCCCGACCGAGCCTTGTCGGGAGACGCTCTTGCTCGCGCTTGCAGAGTTCTGCCTCTCTTCTGCAAGGGTCTTTAAATATGGCTAAAATGTTTTATTGTTTTTTTCCCTGAGGTGAAGCAGGGTATCTCTGCTTCTTATATCATGTTTAGCTCCATAAAAAATCATTATGTCCAGTAATTATGTGGGGAGGAGCTAACTTAATTTATTGTTATTTCACTTGAATTCATTCTGTGTCCGTGAAGATGTGCATGTTTATCAAATGCATATACCTTAGCACACTGTATTAGTTTCCTATCGCTGCCGTAATAAACTTAGTGGCTTAAAGTCACACAAATTTATTCTATTATAGTTCTGAGGATCAGATGTATAAGATGTGCCTCACTAGGCTAAAATAAAAATGTAAGCAGTGTTGCGTTCTTTTCTGGAGGCTCTAAGGAGAATCTATATTTTGCCTTTTCCAGTTTCCAGAAGCTGCCCGAGCCCCTTGGCTGATGGCCCCTTCCCGAAGCCTGGAATGGCTATTTGAGTTTTTTTCTCCCGGCATCATTTTAACACAGACTTTTCTGCCTCTCTTCTATATTTAAAGACCCTTGTAATCACATGGATCCCAGCCGGATAACCTGTGCTAAACTCCCTATTTTAAGTTCAATTGACTAGTAATTTTAATTCCATCTGTTACCATAATTTCCCATTGTCATGTAACATAATATACCCACAAATTCTGGAGACTGGGGCCTGAATGTCTTCGAAAGGTCACTGTCCTTCCTACCATGCATATACTCATAACAAGAAAAATCCAGAGAACATGGTGGGAGTAACATGAAATCATCCTGAGAGTTGAGAGTCTGGTTCAATGACAATGTGTCAAAGCTAAGAGTGATTTTGAATTCACCTATATTTTGTTGTTCAGACAGATTTCTTCTATGATCTCTCTGATGCCTAAATTTTAGAATTCAAATCACTAATAAAAAATGTAACTGTAGAAAGAACAGGATTTTTATATATATTTTTTTGTCTTCACAATCTATTCATGCCCTTTGCCTCCTCATTCCTGGTACAAAGTATTTCTTTTAATGTAATGATATATTAAGGTTATTTTCTGAGTCATAAATGAGTGACAAGTATATCAAAATGGAAAATATGACTAATTTGCCTGTCAGTGGGAATCTTCCAGAGAAGTATTTCCCAAGTATTTTGAACACAAATGTGTTTTTGTAGTATCAATATAATTTTGCATCATGCTTGTGATACTTTCAGCATCTGTTCATTGATAAATATACCATGACCAAAACTACAGTGAGTTTGCTAGTGCTTTTAAATAGGAATGCACATTATTCATCATGACACATACATGTGTTTCATACAATGGAATATATAAGTGCATGATATAATATGATGTATTTGTTTTGCATATATGGCTTTATATGTAAAAATATTCAGGTTTATAGGGCCTTTCTAATAATTCTATACTCCAGAAATCCATGGTAAACTAGATTATAAACTATTTCCTAAAATTTGAAAACCTTTCAAATATATTTCTCCAATCCCCCCCACCAATATTTTTTTTCAAAAGTGGTATTGCCTCATATTTGACACTTAAACATAAGAATCTAAAATCTACATGAAAAAAGTGTTGAAAATTATAAAGAAGAAATGTGCAAGTAAATTGATTTTTCATTTCCATCTCTGTAGTTGCCTAGTATAAAACAAAGATAGAGTTTAAAATTAATTTAATTTATAGAATTAAATAATATATATCCATTAAATACTACTTAATAATCTAGCCCACAGCCTTCAGAACAAATTCTTAAAAACTGTTAAACAGATACATATTCAAATGTTACTTCTGATTTAAGCCTTCAAGAAATAGGATGCCTGCTTAGGAAAAGCCCAACTTCCATACAAATGAAGGATATTTTGTAGGCATTTATAACAATATTGAACTCTCCACTTGCAAACTGAAGTATACTATTTCATTGAGTTCTCTATGCTAAAGAAACTGGTGTGGTTTATGGAGACATAATTGGAAAATAACTTTTAAAAAGAATGTATTTGATGAGATTCATAAACTCACAATTATCCATGGGCAAATATTGTACTCCAAGGATAGGGAACCTGAGGCCTTAATTCCACATGTGACCTTCTAGTCTTTAAGCATGGCCTTTTGACTGAATCCAAATTTTACAGAACAAATTCTTTTTTTTATTATTATTATTACATTTTTGTTCATCTTTAAAATATTTATTTTATTTTTTAAAATGAACATATTTAAGATACCAAAGAATAAAATAAGTTTCAACAAAGTTTCCCAGATTGACTGACACAATTAGAAATTAGCAAACCATTAGGGCTAAATTGACGGCTGCTGCAGTCATGATTTAGTTCTGACTTCCCCCGCCTGACTGGCGCCACCAATGCACGAGGCTGGTTGGCGAGAGTTTCCGGGGTCGAGTACCCCAATCTGTTATCAGCTTTTGACAGCAGTGCACTGTGTTTCTGTTTGAAGTGGAATTTGTGAATAGATGTACAGCTTGACAATATGTTTTAATTCTGTCTGCTTAACGGCCCATCATGTCAAAGATGACCAAGAAAACGCTGAAGGAAAAAAAAAAAACATTTTTTTAATGAGGATCAGGAATTGCAGCACTATCTTGTTTCTTCTAAAGATAAAATGATGATTTGTTTGCTTTGTGATACTGTGATATCAACATTAAAAAAATTCAATGCTCCTTAGCATTATAACACTCATAAGGACCACAAATATTTTAAATCAGAGGGAGAGGCAAGAAAGTTTGTATTACAGAAATTAAAAGATGAAAAGTAAAAACAAAGACAATTCTTTCAAGCAGCAATAATGGAAATAATGGAAATAATGCCACTGAAGCAACTTATAAAGTAGCTTATATAGTAAGGGAAAAAATGGAAGCCATTCAGTGATGTAGAAATTGTGAAAGAATGCATTGTCCAAGTTGTAGGATGCTTTGACCCTGATGATGTTTCAAAGTACAAACAACTGCCTTTTTCAAGGAGAACCAGAACTGATGGGCAGCATGAATTAGCTTTCAATTTAACAGAAAACTTCATGCAATACTTCAAAAGGAAAATATATATTATTCAATCGCTCTGGATGGATCAACTGATACTACTGACTTGGTGCAGGTTTTATACTGCATCGGATCATAACAGAAAATTTTCTTTGCTACAGAGTGCTTTGGGCACTCTTGTGAACAGCACACAGGGAGTAGATATCTTCAACAACTTTCAAGATAAATGTCTTGAAGTTGGACTGAATTTCGTAAATTTGGTGAGTGTACGTACAGATGGGTGCACGTTCCATGACAGGAAAACATGAAGGGTTTATTGTACAGATTAAAAAAAGTATTAACAGATCCAGATGCTCTCATTTCTTTTCATTATATCTTGTAAAATCTCTGTGCTAAAGCTACTATTTTAAGTGACACTTTTTGACAAGTTATAAGTTTTGTTAACTATAGTAATGCAAATGTAACACGTCATCCTCAGTTTTGTAAAATGCTAAAGTTGAATGGTGAGGTATTCAGTGTGGATTTGCTGTATCATTCTAAATTGTGTTGGCTATGGCAGGGACAGGTATTGGCCAAACTAGTATCACTGCAAGAACAGATACTTAAATTTTGTGAGGAACAAAATCAGGAATGTGAATTATTGAAAGAAGATTTCTATAGGAATGCAGCATCTCCGTGTAATATCATGTCGAATCAAAATGACTTGAATATTTCTTTGCAAGGTAAAACTAAGTCTATATATGGCATGTGGCAAAAATCCAAGCATTTTGAAAAAGGCTATCTTCAAAACACTTCTTCTTCAAAAGGAAATTTTGGATGAACATTTTACCCAGTTAGCAAAGCTCATTGATGAGCAGGATGATATATGCAAATCACTTGAAGAATATGCAGCTGTTATAGACTTATTAATTGCAGAATACAATGAGAGGTTCACTGACTTTTAGAATCATGACATCACACTCAAATTAGCATTTCAGCCTCACCTAGTTGATACCACCAAGCCACCTAAAGAACTACAGATGGAATTGATTGAGCTCTCAGTAGATGACATTTTAAAGTCATTGTTTGACACTAAGAAGATCTAATTGAAATATGGAAAAATGTCAGTAGAATACCCACACCTTCAGCAACATGCCTGAAAAATGCTTTCTTGTTTTTCAATCACTTCTTGTTGTGAATCTACATTCTCCTACCTAATCCAAATCAAGATGCCCTTAAGGTCACAAATGGCTGATACCCATCTGGAGGATCAACTGAAACTGTGGACCTCCATGTTGCAACCAAATATTCAAATGCTTTCCAATGAAAAGAGGACACAACAAAGTCATTAAAAGGTTAGTTAACTTTAAAATTAACAAATAGTTTTCATTTTTTGAAATTATTAAGTGCATAGTAGATTTTTATTAAATAATGTACATATTTTAAGTATATCTAATTGAAGTTTCTTGAATGTGGTCTTATTTAACTACAGCTAAATTAATGCAGCCTTCCAACATGAGAAGTTTCACACCCCTGTTGTACTCTATGGATTGTCATAGCCGTTGATTTCATTTTCCATTTTCTTATGCTTTTCATTTTATGATAAAACTACTATTTACTTGAATATTTATTAGAAAAAAAGCAAAGGAAGTTAAAATTTAAATAATCATCAAAATAAAAATATTCCATTTGCTTATTGAGACAACAGAATAATGTGAAGAGTAAATCATGTAACTAAAATAATGGCTTACATGAGATTGCTAAAAATTTACGATAGTAAAAACTAAAGGTCAATATTACATTATGTGGTTTGGCAAACAAAATAAATCTCTTCACCTTGTCTCATTCATTTTATTTAAAAAATGCTTTTAAAGGCTTTAATCTTTTTGTTAAGATTTGGCTTGAAGTGTCTAGATTTTTAAATAGTTCCCCAAGTTTATTTAGATGATGCATTTAAAGTTGTTTTTATTGAAATATATCTTGGATATGTACTGTAGCCTTTTTTTTTTTTATCAAATGACTGTGATATGGTTTTATTTTGAAATAACTTTTTATTTAGACTTAAATGATTGTGAGCCTAACATGCAGATATGACATTAACAATTAATGTTTCCATAATAGTTAAAATTTCCTCAAATCTGATGGAGAAGAGGAATTATATAGGAGAAATGTACTGACATATTTCCATTGCTAAGGGCTAAAGACACAGAACATTTACAGATTAAATAGTGCATAAATTTTGGTTTATGTGCCTATTATAGCCACTGTCGACAGGAAGCAGGACGGCACAGTGTGAACCACAGCTTGCAGCGCCCCTGGAGGCTTGTTCTCTGAAATTTACCAAGGATACTGCTATCAACAGCATGCCTACTAGGAGTCTCTCATTTTGGTTTTATTTACATAGCTAAAGAATATAATGAGAATTGATGATTTATTATGCACCTTTCATAAATAATCATTGAATTTTTTCTTAAAAGAGTATTCATCTCTAAAAACCAATAATACCTATGCGGAGCATTCTTATTTTTCATGGAGTGTTAAACATTTTAAGTAAATTTCTGGTATGCTAGGAAATCTACATAAGTAACTTACAAGTCACATGATGTTTAGGAATGCTGTGATAAAAATAGTTTATTACAAATGCTTTCATAAATAATATCATCTGAGTTGAGAATTTTAGCTTCTTTCTTTCAAAACAATGCAGATATTGAACAGTTTAGCCAGACTAGGTATTAAAATGATAAGAATCACATTTTATGTTGGCCGATATTATTGTTGAATATTTAATTCAAGAGAGGCAATGGCATGTAGCTATTAAGATCATAGATTCTAGCCTCAGCCTGTCTTGGGCTCCTAGGTTGCTAGCTGTGCGAATTGTGGGTCACTTAGCTTCACTCCACTTCAGTTTCCTCATTTTTTACATGGTGATAATAATAGTACTCACCTCAGAAGATTATCATAAGTGTTGAATGAGTTAATATAGGTAGAGCACTTAAAACACTGCCTGACATCTTATAAATGCTTTTCGAAAAAATGTATTAACTCTGTTATTATTGTAAGTGCCTAGTACAAACCAGGCACGGTGCTATCCTGGAGTTGCAAAGGTGAATACGTTGTGTCCGCTTTCTCTCAACAAACTTGTAATGCAGTCTGAGAGAATGGATCTTACATAGATCACCTCAGTATAGTGGTAAGTGTTATGACATGAAATCCATGCCGGGTGCTGTGGGAGAAGCTTGAGGGAAGGCTTTCTGGAACAGAATATCTGAGCTGCTTTTTTGAAGATAAGAGGTTAGCCGAGTGAAGAAGCTGGGAAGAGCATTTTGATTAGAAGATAGTATGAGAGAAGACACGGAAGCATGAGATAATACGACGTATGCCAGGAACTTCAAGCAGTTCTGTATCAGAGAGCTTAATCCCAGGGTCCTGCACCTCCACGTCTGGCGTGACCCTCCCCTTCCCACGCCTCCTTGCTTGTTTAGGACAAATCAGATGCTTTTGCATTGGTCACGGGTGCTCCAGCCCAGCACAGCGCTTTCCACTCCTTTTAAGTTAGGTGAACTCAGGAACAAAGACCTGGGGGCAGGTTTTTCCTTGCGAGGTGGTCTCAGAAAGCATAAACGAGTAAGCACTGGAAAAAGAAAGTCAGGGAGAAAAACAAATAAGGTATGTGTTAATATGTGGGTTCCATTCTGGGCAACCGAGGCTCCGTCCTATTGCAGCCCCATGAGAAACCATGTGGAACATACGTGCGAATGGTTCCACAGGAAGATGGAGAGACTGGGGTACTTCTTTGCCAGTTCCCACCCCCACGCCCACTGCCTGATGCAAACACCATTGATCGAATGTTGTGCCTTGAAACAATCGTTCCCCTGAACTTCAGCTGCACCTGTCTTTAGCCGGCGAGCTTTCATGGGGTTGGAACTTTCTCTCATGTAGAGGAGGAGAGAGAGAGTCAGTGTTTACAGTAGAATGCTCTCGGCGTGCCCAAAACTGTTTCCTGCAGCTGTAAGTCAACTCGGAGGTAGACTGGGAGACTCGGGGTTCAGTCTGGTAGGGACCAACTGTGGGGCGTTTCAGTGAGCTCTCAGGCTTCCGAAGACATTTGATCCAGTGTCCTCGGGTGTGAGAAATGAGGCAGGAGCTGACTGGAGATTTGAGTTAATGATGGAAACTTAGAGGGAGGAGAGATTATTGACCATCTCACAGACCATGTAATCCTTGTAATTTATCTTACAATCTGAAGACAGACCTTTAAAATGGTTTCAACAGAACGTAAAATGTTTCAATTCACATTTTGGATCATTTTCTTAGACTGTAAACATCATCCTTAACTAGAAAATAACATAAATTTAATTATTTGGTTGAACATGATTTAACAATGGGTCTTGGCCCACGCATGGGGGATCTCGATTTAGCAAAGAAAAAGAATTAGAATCTGTATTATCATTTATATTGAACTAACCTTACTTTTAAACATACTCTTGAATTGTTCCACAGGAAGATGGAGAGACTGGGGTTTAAAGACTAAGTAAACAACAGTATTTTTTAAAGTATGGAGCAAAATTTACATATTATGGGATATCATCAGTCTCGATCATGATGTCACATGCTGAATAAAAATGCAAAGATGCGTGGCCTACATTAATGAATTAGTGCATTTAGGGCCATGTGTTATGTATAACATCTGATGAATGCAAGCAAACTACATTTTTAAACTTTTATTATGATCACGTTGTATTTTGGATGCATGCATTAGGATAAGACAGTTCAAAATATTCATTCTAGGTCTATTCCTATTAGTCTTCCGTGGGGACACTCCAGAGAAATGAGTGAGAGGCAAACATAAATTACTTATTTCTAGGCAATCTAGCATCAGTAATAGGATTTAATACTGATTTTATGTAAACCATTTTGTAGATAAAATGAAAGAGTAATCACTTTAAAAATTATTTTTAAAGAAAGAAATAGTGATTTGTAACAAGTGTGACAGTTACTTAAATTCAGTATTTTGAACTTTGTTGACCATCCCCTTAATAGTGCTGCCCATCCTGAGTGTTTCATAAAAGTTCTGTTTATTGGTTTCTAATCGTTAAGGCAAGTCCTTTGATAGGGAAGCGATCACTTTCTCTCTGCCTTTCCCATTGGCATTTTAAAATATGCACATTAACCACATTGAATCATTTCTTAGGGTGCAGATAATTTAAATGGGAAATTCACACATAAATAAGTCAGAATAAGGATGAATATATTCATTAAAATATATGTAATTATATCAGTTTTATATTTGTTTATATTATATTTAAAATTTAAAATAGTTGCTGCTGACTTCCTAGAAAATTTTATTTCACTTAAATATGCATGTGCATATTGTGTACATGTGTATTAGAGTCGGCATTAGTGTGTGTATCTATAGAGAGATATACACTATTATTACTTTGGAAGATCCTTCACTTTTTGGCTATTTCTCATAGTATTTTTAAAAATTGTAAATAGACATTATTTTCATTGATTATTGAGAGCCATCGTAATATTAGACTTTGACCAGGAAAGACATACACTTCCTAAATTCCCATATTGTGCAAGAAGCAGCTATTGCTACCAGCTTATCACTGGCACTACACATTGCTAAGATGTAAAACGGAGATCTGCCAAAATGCTGGGACTCAGGTAGCTTCACATGGTCCTTGATGTAGCTTTCATGGAAAAGAAGAGCTTCCTTATAAAGATTCTTCTTTCAGGGATCTCAGGATAATTAACTACATAAGCAAAATTCAAGAACGGTTTTTCTAAATAAAGCACATATAAAATATCATAAAGTCCTGTGCTATGAAAACAGCACACAAACTCAAGTGCAGACTGCAATGGCAGTGTGTTGCATGCCATTAAAAACAATCTCACTAAGCTGTAGCATTTCTCCGGTGTATTATTTATGATCAGAACTACACTGTCCTTATGACAAATAAAAGCACATGGAAATGCCTTAAGTTGTTCAAGTAATTTTTGAAAATAGTATTATTGCCCGTTGTTTCTTTGTCATTGTTGAGTAAATTAAAACTTCATGTGGAACAGTATTGTTCTACAGTATATCTCTTGGTGTTTACATGCTTAGCTTCAAAGAGGAAAACCACTGTGCAACCAATGATGCTTTCGCACTGCCATTTTCTTTGATTCACTCAGGCTTTCTCAATCGTTGTAAGAGACTTTACTGCTTTTGGTCTAATATTCTAATGCAGGTAATTTCTACTCTTTGTGGAACATTGGGACCCTCTGAAGATTTAACTAGTGTGGAGCATGTGTCTACTTTCACTCAGATCTATATTTATAGAGATTGCTTTGATTTATTTATCTTTCTGCAGTAAAACCATCCAAACCCCTCAGAAAAGTCGATTTGTCCATTAAATATTCAAGAAGTATCTCACCTACCAACTAATTGGTTACATGAAATAAAGTCTATATTTATAAATGCTCCTTTATCAATATATTTACTTTTCTAAGCTTCCTGACTACAGGATTGTCCTTTTCTCAGAGCAAGACACTACCGCATTACCTTCTAGCGATAGCCTGTCAAACTGGGGGAGCAGAAGGGAACTTTTAGGATGGTTGAAAGAGAAAAACAGGAACTCTTTTGAACATACCGACAAACCAAAGTTAATGCTAAGTGCTAGGCAATCCTGGTCATGGTGAGATATGTTTGCCTTGTGGTTGTTTCAATTCAAGGTTGGACTGGGATGAGATTTTTTTTTTTCCTCTTCCCACCTGAAATTTGTAAAGCTTTTCCCACCTTAACTGACCTAGGCCAGAGGCGGAGAAAAAGAACAAATCAGATCCTATTTGGAGAAGTTAAGAGATTTACTGTATCTTAAAGGGAGCAGGGAGGAGGGAGAGTGGTACCCTAGGTTCTCTATCATGCTAGTTGAGTAGATGGGTAATAAACGAATAGGCAAATATTTACACATGTGATTATATGTGAATATTATTTTATTAAATAAAGGTCAAGGAGGAGAAGTAGCATCTGTTGAGCATCTACAACATGCCAATCATTTTGCATATATTACATTTGATATACATAATGCAATAATATATTTAATATTAAATGTAATACAATATTCCATTTAATCTTCAAGCGACAATGAAAGGAAAGCTCCAGTTTGCAGCTGAGGAACGTGATGCTGAGAGAGGTTACGTAACCCGCCCCAAGTCAGCTAATAAGTAAAGAAGTAAGGATTGCAACACTGGTCGCTCCACTAATTGCTTGAATTCAAATGCTTCAAAAACAGTTTTTTGGAAGATAAACTTATATAAAGTTTCTTATGTTCTAAAGTATATTTTCCTAAAGGCAATACTTTTAATTTTCTTTCTTTTCCCCAAATCCCACACCATTCAGTTCTATTTCATTTGTACCAATGAAATTACCAATATGATTTTGCTAAGCTAGCATATTTAAATGCAAGTTAAATGACTTGGAATTAAAAGATATTCATGAATATTTCCTAAGGTATTTTAAAATTGCAATAAACTTTCAGTTCTTTATGGATTTGTGAGAGGGTATCGTATTTACCAAGCCAGGCTCTGTTTTCATTGTATTAGCAAAACAAAATCTTTTCTCTCTTACCTTCTTACATGAAAAAAAAAAAAGGTTTCCTTAAAGAATACCATTGCCAGCCCACTCCTGCCTTTCCAAAGGCTTTGTAAAAAATGCTAAAGAAGCAGAAACAATACCTGGATAAATCTTATATGTAATGAATAAGTGTAAAATTGTTCAATTTCTTCTTATGACTCTCGTAAGACCCAAAGGCTTCCTGTAATAGCCAGTTTTTGATTGTCACAAATCCAGACATAGACAAAATCAACTCAAATAACTCATCCAGTTTTAGAAATCCTACGTTACTTCCTGGTTTTGCTCACTTTAATCTTTCACAAAAGACTTCTTTTATATTAGAGAATTATCAAAGCATTCTCCAGAACACCTTGGAAGTTAATAAACATAAGCACAGGTTTAATACCCAGCTGTATACAAATCTTAAGGAATAATATTAACTTTACCAAACGTGTAACTTTTTAGAAACTAAATTTCTCAATATCTTTCAAAGTAATATCTACTTTAGTCAATACCCAAATAAGTGTTTGGCTGTATTTCTGAAGGCTGTATGTTTGACATTTAATTACCTAATCTTTTTAGTTTGGTTTTGTGACCTTTCTCATCTCATCCTAGAACAATGTAGATCACAAGTTATAACATACTAAAAGCAGAATCAGCTATACAATTTGTGGAGCCCAGTGCAAAATGAAAATGCAAGACTTCTTGTTCAAAAATTATTAAGAATTTTAGGATGGCAACATCAGAGCATTAAACTAAATGCTGGTAACTTCTAAGCACTGGGCTTTGTGCAGCTACATAAGCCCCATGTCCAGGAAGCTGGCCCTTGTCATGCAATTTCAGCTACTTGGTATGTTACCACAGTCTCTCTTTCTTGCTAATAATCTCTATTCCAGGTATCCTCTAAAAAAGATGGCTATAATAATTCTGTCTATTGTGTGTGTATATATATATATTTTATATATATTATATATATAATATATATATGATTTCGAGAGCATCTCTGCAATATACCTCATAGTAAGTAAACTTTTTTTCTTTTAGATTTGGTAGTATGAAGAACCAAAACAAATATATGATCTATCAAACTTATTTTGAGTTTTGATACTTAAAAAGGTAACCGGCACTGAATGCCTCTAGGAAAATGCCTTTTTTGTTGTCATTATACTAGCGAATCTCTCTAGGATTCTCCACAAAATGAACATGTCATTTTCTTGTATTGCAGGCTGACCACCTGGACATTATTTTCTCTCAGAGCACACCTGACGCATGCAATAAAGATTATGACTCCTGATCTTGAGTTGTTCTTCTCATCAGATGTGTCTCAATGCATGTTTTTCATATGCCAGGATATGTAAGAATCATTTGAATGATGTATTCCAAACTAATGGTTTTGGGTATGTGATTACTTCTTTATTACATAATTAGGATAGTTAGCCTAAAGCGGAACAGACAATTCAAGCATAAAGAAAGACTAAATTGCCCATATTTTTGCCACTCTGAATTATCAAGTTTCAATATTGAGATATGCTCCTTTATTTTTTCTCCAATATTTAAGAGACGGAGAGTGTACTGTACATATTTGTATCAACTTTTTCCATTGACAATATATCAAGGACATCTTTCTAAATCAATATAGCTTATATAATTTTTAATACTTACATTTCAGTCCATTATAGAGCAGTAGTCTAATTTACACAACTCACCTTCTGTTGCTAGAAATTCAGGACCTTGGTCACCTACCTTTTCCACTCCTTTTTTCTGTAATCTCTCTGACCAAGTTACTCTTATGTCTTATCTTTCAGCCCCAGCCTTGCCTTTTCAAACATCACTTAATTTTTTTTTTCATCACTTAATTTTTAAGAAAGCCATTGCATGGTTTTTTTAACTTCAGGTTTTTTTAAATGATGCCATTTCTCCCTCGTGGCTCTCGGGTACATTTCACTCAGCCGTGACTCAGTCCTGCCTGGACCCCTGGCCCTAGGGGGAGGTCCCAAGCCAGTGTACGCTGACTTGAGGAAGGGGACATTGTTACTTAAGGAGAGTTCACATTGCTGCATATAATGTTAGCATTTTTTATGCAACTCTAAATACACTCTGATTTTTTAAAATTTAGCGTTAGCTACCCTTTGATCCTCTGTGCCATCCTTAGCCATCATCGCATACCTCCCTGCTGCTGCTCACCCGTGGAGTTCTACATGGACTGCCAGGGCAGGAGAGTTAAATACATGTTGGTGTCTGCAATTAGGAGAATCTACTTCTGTACTTTCAGATTTGGAGCTTGTACTTGAAACCACTGTTTGCTTTTTTTGTTCCACAACTTCAGAATAACATGAGCAGCCCATGCTTCCCAATCAGCAGTCACAAAGTCCTTCGTGGCTCTGTGTCGGCTGCTCGAAATGATCTCTGCCTCATCTCTGTGGTACCCTCCGCAACGCACACAGTGACTTGCATGGCCTATGTTTCATGCCATTCTATTCTGACATATCCTCCATCGATAAAAATCCATCCTCGGTGTTGTTTTGATGTGTCGGGTTACTACCTATCAATTTTCTATCACACAGAGGTATTTCTCAGGTCTGTGCAAAATAAATTTTGTCTATGCTACATAAATTATAATCTTCAAAATTCACTCAAATTTCATGAAAATCCAAATTGGAAGTTTTATGTGATAGGAGCAAAATATCCATGTTGATAAAGCTTTTTTTTTAAATTAAATAAATACCTTTCATGTAATGATTTCATTTTTTAAAAAAATGTAAAATTATTAAGAGTTTTATCATAAAATATTTATGGGATTTTACTATAATGTGTCAGAAAGCAGTGCCTCCCTCTTCTTCACCTCTTCTGTCCAATTAATTTTATTATTAATTCATTTAACAACTTTCTATCAGGCATTTTTTCTGTGGATACATTAATAAACCATATAATAATGCATTTGTTTGATAAATATTTATTTAGTTTCTACTTATAAGGCACTGTTCTCTGCCTTTGGCATATATCAATGGAAAAAATAAGACAGAAGAAAAAACCTTCCTTACCGTATAGACGACAAAAGGGAAATAAACATATAAATAATTAATTTTAGATGATAATAATTTTGTTAAGAAATTTAATCAGGGAAACGGGGCACTTTACCTTAGATGGGCAGGGAATGCTTTTCTTAGGAGGTGATATTTGAGCTGAGAAGAAGCCAACCACACACATATCTGGAGAAAAACAGAGAGAATAACAAGTGCAAAGACGCAGTGAGCATGTCGGGTCATCGATCGGGAGGGAGTAAGATGACATTTTAACAATCAGTGAAAAGAAAGCTTGAGAAGCAAACTCATGCTATGAATCAAGGTAGGGATGTGGATGACTAGATAAGGTCAAATAAAAAATGCGCATTTTGGAGCTGATGAGGCAAAGACATTGAGAAACCAGGATGTGAGGCAAATTATCTTCATGAGCGCTGATGTTTCCAAGAATGATGACAAGGACATTGGCGGAGACGTGTAGCAGAATTAGATTTGGTTGCTAAACCAGAGACCCCAAGGATTCCACTTACATCTCACATGCTTAGGTGGTGGGGAAATTTTACAATAGACTAAAAAGATATTTATTCACATTGTATAGTGGAGAAACAAAAGATAAAACAGTCAAATGTGATGATTTTGCAATCTAGATAATCTATCTTCTAATCTTGTAACTTCAGGGAAAATATTTGATAAATAGAATGTTAGTAATGTGTTTTGGTTGTTGTTGGCTGCATTTGGGAAGGTAACACAAAAAAGAGATAGATTCAGAAAATAATTGGCCATTTCATAAGCAGGAATGAAAAATCTAGAGAGTCCAACAATGTGAGAAATTTTAGAATTGAACAAAAGCAATTGTTTCTCAACCCTGACCTATAAAAAATAATATTGAGAGAAATTCTTTGAATAAAAAAGAAAATAGCCATGCAGCAAGAATGTAATCAAGGATTATGCTGTGACATCCATTGTTGAAACTTCTTCATAGATTAAGAGAGGAGGTATAGCCATTTGAATGGACAAAATTGCTCAAGAAAAAAAAATGACTAAGGATATGACTATCCCACTAAGGCTGAGTGGCTCAAAGTACTTATAGTTAGATGAAATGAGAGGCATATTTCAAAATTAACTCTGGGTATAGCTCATGGCACATGGGACTGGCTATAATCAAATAGAGTTGAAGCTAACTTTTTGACAGTGTTGTACTACCAAAGAAACTATGATACTAGGCTAAAACCTAGTATTTGAAACTTAACTCTTGGGTCTCTAACTTCCTATAGAAACAGGCTGAGAAAACTGATTAGCCACTAAGGAAGTCAGATTCCTTAATACCAATTTCAGATGTGGTAAAATAAAAAAAAAAAAAAAGAAGAAGAAGATATATTTGGAGGAAGAGCCAAAGATCAAAAAGATCAAAGACCTTAACTTCCCAAGAGTAGAACCAGAGCCTAATTGAGATACACTGACAGCAATAGGTATAGAGTCTTGTAGTAGTTTTTGATCTTAGGATTTCGGAATTTCTGTGGATCAATAACATTTGTGTATTTTCCTTTTTTTCCATTTGTGAATGGAATTGCTTGATTGTCCTGTTTTTGTCCAATTATTATAGATATATTTGGGAAAGGACATAGAGTTTTATGATATATTTCTGGGTAAAGTATAGATCCAATGAAGTGACTACTGCTCATTGATTAGAGAGCACAGAATTTGAGATTTGGGCCTGAACTTTATGGACTTTTGTGTCATCTCCCTTGAGAGGAGGTAGGTGTCTTTTGCCTTAGAAGGGAAAATGAACCAAGTAGATGGTTCCAGTTTCCTAGCTATTAATGTTCTACACTGAGTATGTCTGTCTCTGTATTCTAGGCTTACAACAGGACTGTATTTTCTAGGTCACTGTTGTTAGATGCCATCATGTGACCATTTATGGCCAATGAGCTGTGGGCAGAAGTGACCTGCCATTCTAGGGCTGAGCATTTAATTGACAGTGTAACACACTTCAGAACTCACTGCATCTTTCCAGCTATAGATAGGGAGTGTATGTCTGTGCTCAGTAGCAACTGGGAACTTCTAAAAGGTGAGATAATAAGTAATTCAACAAATTCTAATCAGGTATGGTGGAACTATGGGGTTAGAGGTAAGCAAAGAGATTGGGAACAATGAAGAAAAAAACCCAGAAAATTAGAAATATGATAGAATGCATTTGGGAGAGAGAAAGGATAGGCAAGCAGTGGTCAGGCAGTGTTCCCAGATACTAAGAACAATAGTGATGGGGTGGCTGTATTTGCATGGGATCTGGGCTGACTGATGAGCTGAGACCCATATCATGTTTCTCCCTAGACATGTAGTGCAAGCTAAAAACTGTTCCATTTCAGATGTCAATCACGGAGATTTGTGAGTTGCTTGTTACCACAGTATAACCTTACATATTCTGACAGACACAAAAACGAAGTCTCAATTACTGCCCCCAAACGCATCTTATTTGGAAAGATACCAGGGGATCTAACATGGTGTTTAAAAATCCCTCAAAAGTTGATGTTCAGAGTGATATTCTGATTTTTATTTTTAAATTTGTTTTGACAGGAAATTGTTGTTATCATCCTGTTAAAACTTCTACAATGATGTTGCTCTTAAATATTATTACTTTTAACTGAAAGGGAAGTTGGTATTGCCAAAATTAACATAGATACTGCTTGTTGATGTAAGCATTTCTATTTATATTGTTAAGAAAGATTAGCTTAAATATTCCATTTTAGCTGTGATGTAAGTAGAAGTACTGAAAGTTAAATTTACATGTTTTGAATGAATTTACCTATGAATTAAATCTACTATTCATAGGAAATGTTTGAGCAATTTATCAAAAATCACGTGAATATTCATTGCAAATTTACTTCTACTAAAAACATTAATTGTGCCAACACTTTTATGATTATGTGATTGTGATGAAGAACCAACATAGTATCATTTTATTTGTCACCGGAGTAAACCTATGTTTGTATCATCAAGAAATTTCAGGGAAAAAATAATTTTTAGAAAGTTTACATAAAGGAAAGGTCAAGTAGAGTTGAAATAAAGCATTTTTGCAAAGAACAGCATCTCCCTCAGTTAATTCTTTATAAAGGTCTTATTCTAGCAATTTCATTTTTTTAAAAGGGAAGTACATTTTAAAACTATAACATTTATTATACTGCAACTTAGAAACGATGTGATTCTCTGAAGAAGGGACCTTATTTGCTAGGCCTGTCAGTCATTCTCTGGCTTGGTGACCTTGAAAAGGCAAATTTAACCTCTTTTCCCTTCTTTTAAAGCTTTGTAAATGGGAGTAATAACTTATGTGAATGTTATAAATTGTAAGCCATTTTTACTTAGGTGTATGAGAAGCATTTGTTAGGGGAAAAAAAGAATAACCAGTTAAACTAGTTAAACAGTTAAATTGTACAATTTCCCATTTTTCCTATGTATGGTGACTTTTGGGACACCTTGTATATAAATAAAAAGGAAAAAGAAAACATGACTATTAAAACTATTTCATAGTGTTTTGTCTCTGACGATTTATAGTAAATGTTGATTCTCATTGAGCATGAACTTTGGGGTGGGGAAGCGTGGTAGAATTGCTTCAAAGAATTCCGTGATTATTTTCATGATTTCAGTGAAAGTTACAGACATATTTGGATAGGGAAATATGGTGGATTAAATATTGTGACAAGGGAAAAATGGCAAAACCACCTAAAAAGTGCTTTTCATTTAGGGAGAGAAACTATTTCTGACATAGGAAATAGCCAGATACATGGTGGAGGTCTTCACAAATTTAGTATAATATGAATTCGGATAGAGTATGCTAACCAAGGAGGGTAAGAATTAAGAGTACTTTAGCTTTTGCACTTTAGGGAGGAGTAATAGTGTATAACCTTTATTTTTGCAGGAAGGAAGCTCTCACAGCTGCACCAATTGTCAAAGACAATGCCGTGAAATAGAGCTAGGCACTGCTAAGAAAGCCGAGTGTCAGAATTAGATGAAATAAAAATCTGTGAGTAAATTTTACCCAAATGAGAAGAATAAATTTAGTCTAAGAGAAGAGACTGAGAATGATTTTAATAGTAATACTTATAAGATAAATACAATACCTCCCGTTTAGTGAGATATATAGCTTAGCAGTCAGGACAAGGCTCTCTGGACTCACACTGCTTAGCTCTGTACCTTGGCTCGACCATGTATTATCTGAGTATGACTCTTGACAAATTGCTTAACCGCTCTGAGCCTCAGTTTTCTCACCTATAAAATTAGGACACAAATGTCATTTAACCTATAAGATTGTTGTGAGAATTAAAATTACAGTACCCAGAACATAGCAAATTCTCAACATATGTTAGCCAAATACAATAGAAAACTCTTTAGATAGTTAGTAAAAAATACCTTGAAATGTCACCCCATGTGTTTTTCTTTCTCACTAAGTTATTTTTTGGGGGGAAGGAGGCGTTAGGGAAGTAGAGAGTGTTTTAGTTATTTGGTCATTTAACCATTAAGGCTAAATTAAGAGAAAAGGTAAAGCAGATAGAAGGAACTGCCTAGAACAAAGAAGACTTTGTGAATATAGCAAAGAGTTTAACCTTATTCAATGAGAGATCTGACCTTTGCCCTTGAATCCTAGGAGGTGAACCCAAAGCCTTTGTAATGTTCCATCTGATAAGGATTTTTGCTTACCGTGGGATCTTGGGTCATGCCAAATGGTCTAAAAATGTGATATATGGTGGGGACAGTGGGTCATGCAGGATCAGCTCAACTTCCACAAGGCCTAGAGACTGAGGTTAGCGACATGAACAGTCGACCATGTCTACATGACCAACCCCCAGTAAAGACTCTGGACACCAAGGCTCAGGTGAACTTCCTTGGTTGGCAATACTCTATGCATAGTGTCACATATCATTACTGCAAAAGTTAGTAAAGTCTGTGACTTCACTGGGAGAAGATGACTGGAAGCTCCATGCTTGGAATTTCCTGGACTCTCTCCCGTGTCTTTCTTCCTTTGTTTAATTTTAATTTGCATCCTTTGACTGTAATAAACCATAACTGTGAGTATAACAGTGAGTAATTTCAGTGAGTTATATTGAGTCTTTCTAGTGGATTATCGTACCCGAGGGTCATCTTGAGAACCCCCAAACTGGCAAATGGTACCAGAAGTGAGCATGATCTGGGGAACCTTTGAACTTGCAGTTGATATCAGAAGTGAGGGTTGTTTATTTAAGGATTATTCCCTCATGTCACACTTTTTCATTAAGGTTTTTTGGGGGCATTGAGGGGAAGGTCGGAAGTTAGAGAAGGTTTTCTTTATTTGGTTATTTCACCATTGCAACCAAGCAAAGAGGAAAGATAAAGGCATAGAATAAATTGCCTGGGATTAAGAAGGCTTTGTTCAGTTTTGGGTTTTAAATTAAACACTAGAATTTTTAGATCTTGAGAATAAAAGCCAAATTTTCAAGACTATGGAAAGGAATTCTATGGAATTCTCACAGTTAAACTTTTCACTTCGCACACCAAATCTGCCCCTGCCCATGTTCTTCATCTCAGTACGTGCCTCTGGAAGCTATTTACTGACAGCAACATCTTGGATTTATCTTTGGTTCCTCTCTCTCTTTCCTTTATTCCTCTTAATAGATCCAACAA
>RJWJ010005091.1:0-42165 GCA_004363605.1 Indri indri | reverse complement strand
TAACATTTGTTCTTTTGGGTAGATGCCCAGTAATGGGATTGCTGGATTGAATGG
The DNA here is from genome assembly GCA_004363605.1 of Indri indri. Classification (NCBI taxonomy): domain Eukaryota; kingdom Metazoa; phylum Chordata; class Mammalia; order Primates; family Indriidae; genus Indri; species Indri indri. The sequence continues at coordinate 42,111 of RJWJ010005091.1, read as the reverse complement.
TATTTCTACTTGTATCTCTTTAAGGTATCTCCATATTGCTTTCCACAGAGGTTGCACTAGTTTGCAGTCCCACCAACAGTGTCTGAGTGTTCCTATCTCTCCACATCCATGCCAACATTTATTGTTTTGGGACTTTTTGATAAAGGCCAGTCTCACTGGAGATAAGTGATATCTCATTGGTTTTGATTTGCATCTCCCTGATGATTAGAGATGTTGAGCATTTTTTCGTATGTTTTTGGGTCATTATTCTGTCTTCTTTTGAAAAGTTTCTGTTCATGTCCTTTGCCCACTTTTTGATAGGGTTGTCTGATTTTTTCTTTTTGATTTTCCTGAGTTCTAAGTAGATTTGTAGCATGTGAAAATTTTCTCTCATTCTGTAGGTTGTCTGTTTGTTCTTGTGACAGTTTCTTTGGCTGTGCAGAAGCTTTTTAATTTGATCAGATTCCATTTATTTATTTTGCTTATTGCTGTGATTGCCTTTGGGGTCTTCTTCATAAATTCTTTGCCTAGGCCAATGTCTAGAAGAGTGTTTCCAACATTTTCCTCTAGAATTCTAATAGTTTCACTCCTTAGGTTTAAATCTGTGACCCGACGTGAGTTGATTTTTGTGAGAGGTGAAAGGTGTGGATCCTGGTTCAGTCTTCTACATGTGGCTATCCAGTTTTCCCAGCACCATTTACTGAATAAGGATTCTTTTCCCCAGTGTATGTTTTGCCTGCTTTGTCAAAAATTAGATGGCTATATGAGGATAGTTGTATATCTGGGTTCTCAGTTCTGTTCCACTGGTCAATGGCTCTATTTTTGTGTCAGTACCAAGCTGTTTTGATTACTACAGCCTTATAATAAAGTTTGAAGTCTGGTAAGTTGATACCTCCCATTTTGTTTTTATTGCCTAGAATTGTTTTTGCTATGCAGGGTCTTCTCTGGTTCCATACGAAGCGTAAAATAAATTTTTCTACATCTGTGAAGAATGATGTTGGTATTTTAATAGGGATTGCTTTGAATCTGTAGATCACTTTGGGCAGTATAGACATTTTAACAATGTTGATTCTGCCAACCCACAAGCATGTTATGGTTTTCCACCTGTTTACGTCTTCTGCTATTTCCTTCCTTGATATTTCATAGTTCTCCCTGCAGAGGTCTTTTACCTCCTTAGTTAAATATATTCCTAAGACTATTATTGATAAATCAGAAAAATTACTAAATGTATTAAACCGCAGCTTACAAATGGATACATATCCTGTGTGACCAAATGGTAATATGCATGAAGCACTTTTGCTGCATACAAAGGTAGGATGGCTGTGTTGAAGCAAAATATTTGTGCAAATGTTTGTATTGTGTGATGAATTAGCTGCTGCTTATGCACAGAACACCACTTTTACTTAGAAGAATGGCAGAGAGAAAAATTAGTTATTTGGATATGGGTATTTCTCTATATAATAAATGAAGGAAGACTATCACTTCAAGGAGCAAAACTTACAGTATTTTTATGCAATGATAAAATTTGAGCTTTCAGGAGAAAAATTTGAAATTTTGAAAACTTTAATGTACTCCCATGAGGTCGACAAGTTCCCATTATTAAAACACTTGTCTGATGAGGTCAGCGATGATACTAACAAATGTGATTTTTAAAAAAATATTTAATAAAATATGTCAACATAAGGAAGACATTCGTACCTCATACAACTAATATTTTCCCAATGAATAATATGTGTGTTATAAAATCATGCCTCCCAGTTCCCAATTTAGTTCCTAATACTAAAACACTTGTCGGCCTCACAGGAGTAGATTAAAATTTTCAAAACTTCTAATTTTTTTCCTGAAAGCTCAGATTTTATCATGGGTAAAATGTCTATTCAAAATACAAGATAAACCAAGAGATTTTATAATAACAGATTATGAAAAGTTTATGAATGATCTCAAACTCCACATTGCAACTAAATTTTAAAAAACTATCACATGTAGAGTTTTGGTTTGGAGAAGAATATCTACAGTTATCTGAATGGGCTATTAAAATATTCCTCCCTTTTCCAACTATATATGTGAGGAAAGAAATTTTTTAAAATATATTTCAGCCCAAAACTATATTGATAAAGATTTAATGCAGGATCTGATATAAGAATACAGCTCTCTTCTAAGACAGATATTAAAGAGATTTTTAATAATGTAAAAAAATGCCAATTATTCTCATTTTTTGATTTTGAAAAATAGAGTTACTCTCCATAAAAATCTATTATTTTTGTTAGCATGTACTGGAATTACTTTTAAGTGAATTAATAAATAACGTTAGCATGTATTTTAGTTTTGACTTCTGATGCTATAAATATCAATAGGTATAAAGTACATAAACAAGTTCTCTGAGGTCCCCCAAATGTTTTAAAAATCTGAAATGTTACTAAGACAAAAATACTTAAGAACCATTCCTCTAAGAAATAGCCAGACTGATATTTTGAAATGTCCATACATCCAGCTGCTTCTCATACTTAGAATAATATCTAAACACTTTTTCCTAATTTACAAAGTATTATATACTTGGACTGCTACAAAACTTAATATAAACTTTTTCCCTTACTGATTACAGTTCGAACATGTGGTCTTTTAGTTTCTCCAACTTTGATTTATTCCATTTGAAAGCCGTCATGCACATTGTGTTCACTGCCTGAAATGTTCTCTGTATTTCTCACATCGTTAGCTCCTTCTTGTGATGAAAATCTCAGATTAATGTTACTATAATAGAAAATCTGACCAGGCACACTGGCTCATGCCTATAATCCCAGCACTTCATGAGATCAAGACTGGAGGATCGCTTGAGCCCAGTAGTTGCAGATCAGTCTGGGCAATAGTGAGATCCTGTCTTTTTTTTTTTTTTCAGCCAGTCAAATTTAGCTGCAAGGGGTTGAATACCATAGACTCCATCTTTCAGAAAAAAAATAAATTAGTCGGTCATGGTGGTGCATGCCAATAGTCACAGGTACTCGGGAGGCTGAGGCAGGAGGATAGCTTAAGCCCAGGAGTTGGAAACTGCCGGGAGCTATGATGACAACACACTACTCTAGCGAGGGTGACAGACTGAGATCCTTTCTAAAAAAAAAAAAAAAAAAAGGGAAAAGAAAAGAAAAGAAAATCTTCCCTTATAAATACAATATAGCCACTCGCATTACTCTATATTTATTTATCCTTTTTTAAACCTGTGCATAACCCTTAATAATCTCATATTTTCTTGGCATTTGTGGCATTTGTGATAGGAGGGGAGGCTGTCCAAACGGCAGCCTCCGACGTTATTCCACATTGGTTTAGAAAATTTTTACAGAAGTTCTATCACACAGGTTGACCAGAATATCTGAGGGCGAGATTCACTAAATAAGATGGAAAATCAGAAACTCACAGACTATTTGTTGAACTTTAGGGGATTAAATAAAATTATGAGGGCAGTTTAGAATACTTTTTCTGATTTTTACAGAAAATATGTGATTTTGGTCAAGAGAGGCAAGATTTTTTTTTTTTCCAATTATGCAAAAAACAGGCTTTTCTAGGAGGGAACTGCTGGAAAAAAGACAAATACATTGTGCTTAGAATACCATTCACAGGTTTAGAGAGGAGAATAAGAAAAGAATGTAAAATAAATAAGATGGAAGAATGTGGGCTGCCAACAGAAACTTTTACTCTTCTGTATTTAAGACCAAACCTCCTCTTCAAACAGAGACATATTGGTACAGGAAAGTAGATCCCAAAACTAAGATGTGGCCTGAAGGCCAAGTGGGTTCTTGGCTTTATGCAGGAAAGAATTCAAAGCAAGACACTGGAGTAAATCAAAAGCAAGTTTATTAAGGTGAGAAAAGAAGAAAAGGGGAGGTTGCCCCACAGCCAGGGCAGTGGCTATCAGAGCAAGAGAGAGCAGCACCTTGTGAGTTTCTGGGGTTTTATTTTATACCTTCTGTTTAATTTTATGTTAAGCAGAGGGAGGATTATTCATAAGATTTCTGGGAGAGGAGTGGGGAGTTCCCAGAACTGAGGGTTCCTCCTCTTTTTAAACCTTATAGGGTAATTTCCCAGGCTTCCGATGTCATTTGTAAACTATCCTGGCACTGGTAGGAGTTTTCTTTTATTATGCTAATACATTATAAGCAGGTATAATGAGCAATGAGAGTAACCTGAGGTCATTTTTGTCCCCATGTTAGTTCTAGCTGATTTCGGCCGGCTTCTCTAATGCCTCCTGTTGCATCAGAGACCTTGGTTCGGGTCTTATGATTCCTTATTGAGCAGGCCTGTCAGTTTTCTATCTCATTATCACTGTGTATATGGTATTAGTTGAAGTCGAAAATGGATCATCAGTGAGTTTCAGACAGATCTGAGTAGCTCAGATAAGTATGTATGTGTCAGAGTATCTGGACAGAGCATTAAAAAAAAGAACATTTAAATAGGAAAAAATTCAAATTCAAGGACATTGAGAGAGTAAGCATAGTGTTTTAAATCATTAAAAAAAATTTTTTTGTGCACATTTTGACAAAGAAGAATGTGTTTTTAAGAGTGGGAAACAGAAGCTGAAAGATGAATATAATTTGCAAGGTTGAGTCTGGAAGTTTTCACCAGAAACCTGGATATCACATATTTACTGAGTTCTAATTTTATTTTGCATTATTTGAAGCTTAGTTTCCACAGAAAGATTGATAATATAGCCCTTTTGATTAGCCTATGGATTTAAAAAAAGGATAAATTGAAGTAACTCTTATTTCCTATTTAAAGAAGACTAAGTATAGATAACCGACAAAGACCCTCCCCTTGAAAAAACTTTAGTTAGGCTTATTCTAGGCCCTCTTTTTGAGCAGGCCTTGTCCTTGGGCCTCTCTTCAGCCAGCCTATCCCAGTTTTAATAAGAATTCCAGGTCAGTTTACGGAGAATCCCCCACCCTTGGTATCTGATCACTCTAGCCTGCTTTCAGCAAGAACCCTGGTAAGTCAATTTATCAAGGATCATTTTACCCTTAATGACCTCTCTTAATAATTTTCCATCCACTGACCCCCTCAGTTTGCTTATTAGCTATAAATCTTCACTTGTTCCTGTTGTTTTTGCAGTTGAGTCCAATCTCTGTTTCCTATTTCAAGAGTCTTGACACTATTGCAGTGGTCCTGAAGTCTCCTTTAGTATTTTAACAAGTGTCAGAATATTTTTTTCTTTAACACCATATAATCTCTTTTATCATATAATGCTTTCTCATTAAAATGAAGAAGATAATGAATAAGGTAAGTTGGTAAATTGACAGGAAACTTTCAAGTTCCACTGCCCACTTGGAGAAACTACGGGGAAGAGAGTATTCTATTGAAGGGAGATTTCCTATTATATAAGGAGATGACCTATGAAAAGGACATTTTGGCTTGGAGGATAAAGGTCAAAAGCCTGGAAGTGATAACCTAGAAATAATATTAGACAAATGTCATCATTCTGTGGAAATAAATGAAGTGAGATTGGAGCCAGTGGATGAGGATACACAAAAAGAAGAACCATGACATTTCAAACCTGTTGTGGAACACAGGAAAAGCTCCTAGTTATATCCAAAAGTGAAGAACTGAACTCAGCAGCATTTCACTCGTAAGACATAAAGTAGTACCATAAATATTTTAAGGATATAGCTATAACCTCCATAATTTGATCCAGTGTCTGAATTGGAATTTATCAATTATCACGTAGTATCACAGTGCCATCCAAATAGATTCAGAGACCATTTTCATTTTAAAAATTTAATAAAGCATTTAAGAATTTTAAAATCTTTCTTTAAATAATTGTGTTTTAACCTGAACTTTGACACTGAGAATTTCATAACATATTTTGTGTCATATCTTTTCTGGCATTCTTTTCTTGCTTATAAAAATTCATTTAACTCTAATCCCTCTAGTGTATAAGTTGCATTGTTGAATAATTTTATGATATTCATTGCAATCCATCATATTATTTAGAGCACCTGCATAATATATTTTCATGAACTTTAAGCTTTTAAAATATTATGATGATGATGCATACCTGTGGCTGGCTTCTGTTGTTCTGTATAACTCCTGAGAAATGGATTGTTTATGAAGGAACAAAAATAAATTTACATTTAGAAAACAAACACAATAGAGAAAAAGCCTTTGGAATAAACTTTCAATCCTTCAGTTTTGTGCCCCACGTTCTTAGTGAATTGCTTTCTTTTTTTTCCATCTTACCTCCTTCCCCAAACTGCTCTCACACTAAGTTCTTCGTAAGCCGGTAGGTAAGCCATCTCTCTCGGTGATATTCCTCTTGCACCTGCTACTCTCTGCCCAGAACACACCCACCACTGACTCCAAGTGCATATGCGTTGTGCACATACGAGGGATTTGCCCTCTTTAATGAGAGTCATTGTCAACTATGTCACAGAAAATCACCTTACAACTGAGGAAGTCTGCCTTTTTTTGAGAATTGTATTCTTTGGCTTTAGAGAACTTAGAATTTCCGAGTACAGGGGGACAGGTGCCAATATCTGTCTTACTCAGAAAAGGGCTATTGGTTTTGTGAAGAGCAGACATTTTGTCTAGTTTTCTCAGACCATATAAATATGATAGGCCATAGTAAGTCCTATAGACTGGGTGGTTTAAACAACAGAAATTTATTTTTTACAGTTCTAGATACTGGGAAGTCTAAGATCAAGGTGCCAGATGACTCAGTTCCTAGTAAGGACCCTCTTCCTAATTTATAGACAGACGCCTTTTTCTATCTTCACATGGTGGAGAAAGAGCACTCTGGTCTCTTCATAACTTACAAGGGAAACAATCTCATCACTGGCTCCACACACATGGCCTCATCCAAACTCAGTTACCTGCCAAAGGTCTCAACTTTGAATAGTATCACATTGGGGATTGGTGCTTCAACCCATACATTTTGTGATTATGGGGGACACATTCAGTACATGGTATCAGCTAACTGTGAGTCAGGGTTATTGGGCCTTCTTGTCCCTCATATTGTGGTTGTATGTAAGTAATGAAATAAAATAGATGATTGTGCTCAGGACTAAGAAATATTAGCTTTATTGACCTTGATGTATGCAAATTATCTTTTCCTTAAAAATGCAGCACAATGTTCTTACTAGACACATGTGGCATCAATGGAGTGGAGGATTCAGTCACCATCCCCTGTTATGAATTGAATTGTGTCTCCCCAAAATTTATATGTTGAAGTCCCAACTTTCAGTACTTGAAACTGACTTTATTTAGAGATAGGGCCTTTAAAGAGGTAATTAAGGTTAAATGAGGTCATATGGATGGATGCTAATCTGAGTGGGGTCTTCATAAGAAGAGAAAATTAAGACACAGACATGCACAGAGGAAAGACCACTTGAAGAAAAAGGAGACAGCTATCTATAAGCCAGGGAGAGAGGCCTCAGAAGAAACCAACCCTACTGACGAGTTGATCTTGAATCTCTAGCCTGTGAGACATACATTTCTATTGTTTAAGCCAACCATCTATGGTACTTTGCTATGGTCACCCTAGAAAACCAGTACACCTCTGTACAGCAAACCTGAAACTTTGGTAAGTCTTCATTGAAGTAGGCAGCAATTGCCTGCCTTGGGAAGATGCCAGAGGCTCCTCTCCCATTTCTAAGGCATCTCACACTCAAGAAATAGTTCTTTGGCACTCAGTGGCTTTGATAGCAGAAAGCTGAATTCTTTCAAACTCGTGCCCATAAAGCAACAGAAAATTGAAAGATCTTTAACTAGAAAAGCCCAATCAGATGTGAATCCTTCCCTAAGTGTTACACTGGGGAGTGAGTAACTTTCCCCTAGGACCCTAACACCAGGGGTAAATCTGTGTTAGCACATGTGGACTTTATCGGGGCCTGGTTCGCTCTTCGCAGAACATTACTTGGCATTTAGTGTCCTGTTTTTGTTTGTTTGTATTTTTGTAGTCAACTCATCTATATCGAAATAACCTGAACCAGATTGACTTCCCTCCAGAGACTTGAAACTCCAGAAGAAACCCAAAATAATGGAGGGAAATATTGCCACGGGACCACTGTCCGTTCTGCAATTATTAGCATGTGCAGCTCAACTAACACACTCCAGAATGGATTTGAGCTGCACTATTTTATCCACTCAGGCTTTGTAGAAAGATAGTCTAGTTATTTTCCTAAGTCCTAGCTGACCCATTAATGTAAGCTCCATGAGGGCGGAAGCTGTGGCTTTTATCAAGCCTGGTTCCCAAGGTCTGGCATAATGTAACCTGGCACATAGTATACTTTAAATAAACATTTGAAAGGTTATAATGTCAACATAAAACAAAATATTATAGTCTTTGTTTTAGATACAGTACACTTCCACTTACAATTTTGCATAAAATCAAGTATGAACTGCTTTCAATGGTAACCGTCTACAGAAATGCTTAAAATATTTTGAAGAAAACAAAAAAAGTTAAGATACGTTGAGCTGATATAAAATTGACTTGCTTTTGTTGGAGAAGAACTATACTTATGAAACTGAAGCAAGAAGAAATGGACGAGGGCTTTGGAAAGCATAAAGAAATTGACTCTTTAGTAGAGAGTCGCTGGTTCTCATGAGTGCTGCATAAGGTTCCTGAGACCCTTCAAGGCCTTTCCACTGTCAAGGCCCGGCCTTGCTTTGCAGATCCCACCTCTGTTCTTCATTCTTGTCCTGTATTTGGATATGCAGTCCTGGGATTCATGCTGTGTCTGTGCCCTATTCTGGTATCCAGAGACGAAGTGCAATCTTCCCTGCTTTCTACTGTTATCGAAATAAGCCAAAGATGGCCTCTGTGTGTTGGCCACTGTGCTCTTTATTTCTTCACTGCAAGCCGAGGCTTGTTGGCTTAAAAGCCTGCCAGGGCCAAACTCAAATTTTTACACATCCAGTTATTTAAAAATAGCCCAAACACACAGAGTTTTAGCCATTTAGGGCCTGCCTGCTTTGCATACCCTGCCAACCTCTCCACCCCTGCTCCCCTCCAGCATCTGCCTGCCAGCAATGGGTAAGGTAACCCCCCAACACTGCTGCTGCCCGTCTGGGACCTGGAAACTCCCTGCCTGCTGCTGAGTGATACCCCTGGAGAAGCAAGCCTCCCATCTGATCCCCTTGTCCCATGCAGCTGCCTGGCCCTCCTCCCCGTCTGGACAGTGGCCCTCTCACCTAGACCTCTGGACAGGCTCTCACTGGGAGGAGCTTCCCCCCTCATGCAACCCTGTCCGAGCGCCATCCAATAAAGCATGCATGTTAACTACCTCCTCTGATCACCTCTTTTTCTTTGATCAGCCCCTAAATCCCTAAAACTCCTGTATTTCTGCTCCATTTCATTTTTTTTTTAATTTTATAATTTTAGCTAAATTTTTAAAGGTAAGATAAGCTTTTTCACCTTTTCTAGAAAGGCATTTGTTGCAATTGCACGGCAATATTAGATAGGGGCAGCTCATGTGATATTGGGAAGCTGTGTGCTTTGGTATCAAAGCAGATGGTCTTGCACAGTCTTTTATATAGAGGCTACCCACGTTTCCAGGGCTCTGGTATTCCCCTCTCCACATATATGGCCAGTTTGGGGTTTCTCAGATGTGGTCCAGGTCAATGGTCACAGGTAAAGTATTCCACACGGTCTTGTCTGACTGAGCCTGAGTCGACAATTGAATGAGGTTCTGAGGCAGTCATCAGGGCAAAATCCAGGGTGGAATTTTCCATTGATCAAACTAAATGAAAATTCTTCACTAATAGGACATTTTTTGATGGGCATTGGTATGAAAATGACAAGGGTGACAGGAAAGCAAGAGGTGAACATCACAGATTGCTTGTTGCTGAAAAATGCACCTCTTTACCTAGAGAAATTGCAATTTTATTTTAAAAGCTTTTTAAAAAATTTACATGTGAAAAATATAACATTTATACTGTTTTTGTGGCTCTTTCAATCTTGATCCCTGATCTAAAATTCCTGACCTCTTTCTGTGATATTAACCAGAGATTAGACTTCTGTACATGTGTTATTCTAAGTGTACCTCTCCTTCACAGACTACTCCAACCTCGTCTTTTGTGAAATATATTCCGACCCTTTTCTTCATGAGTCTCCCTTTTCAAGCAACAGGTCTGCAGAACTCAGAGGGCTTTTCTTGGGGAAAACATTTAGACTGAGGACCATCCTTTAAGCATAGACCATACACAATCAATTCATTTATTTCCCCATAAGAAGATAATGTTAATTAGAACTGGCATCTGTTAGGAAAAAATTTATGATGCAATATGGAAAATCACTTGTATATAAATGTGTTTATTAAAAACCACAGTGGGGTTTTTAATATTGGCACACTGTGCTAAGAGGTTTCTTCTCTGACTACAGTCAGAGAATAGCCTCACAAGGTGATATGTAAGTAAAAGTTCGACAGATATTTCTAAGGGATGTAAGTAAATACAAGGAGAAAGGAATCCAAGAAATAGATTTTTAAAAATCCAAAATGGTGTTAGGACAATTACAAGTAGCTTGGGCCCCTTGGAGCAAATAGTGTATAGATGAGACTAGTTGGAGAAAGCAAGAGTAGCTTCAGTTGAGAACTTTGGGACTTATTGGCCATAATTATACAATTGTAAAATACAAAAACAAACAAAAAAACCCCACAATGGGAAATGAATTTTGAAAGAATTTTATGCATTTCATCAATACCTGTGGATTCAAAAGTTATATTTTTCATGCAATTTATGTTAACTGTCTTTCCCAGTGCCCAGCCAGTGCAGAGCTTAATGAATTTTTATTGCAGGACAGAGACATTTCCCACAGTACTTCCAAATTTAAGGTCCTTATGTATTAATTTCCCATTCGCTTTGTACGCTATATCTTACTAAATATACCTTGTGTGAAATATAAGTTAATCTTTCTATATATGGGGACATAACCTGTTTGTTTCCCCACGTGGCTCTAAAAGGCAGGACTTCTAAACTTTGAGTGAAATTTGAGGAGGTAGATTTTGCATAGAACTTTCTGATAAGTAAAGCTGGCCACGATGCGATCATGAGCAGTAATACAGTAATAAGCCTCTCACGATTAGTTTCCACAGAAAGGCTAGAAGATGTTCTGTCTTTGCGACTTAAGGAAGTTGATGTAGACTCGTTCCAGGGCTTTTCCAAATACGATTTCTTTTGGCTTTTTGACTCTTCTGAACACAGAATGCTTGGAAATGGGACCTGATCGTATTGGTTTCTCTTTTGCAGTCTCCCTGTTATAACCGTTAAACTCAAAATCTGCTCTCTGACCCTGAAGAGGAAATTCTTTCTTGAGATGATAGTTAACTGCTTGGAATAAGACATAATCACCAAATACCCCAGCATGCACAATATTCTTCATTGTAATTTTGGAGATTAAATAGTAAAATGTCATATTCTAAACAACATAATTTCTCAGACTGTGCCTTTCCTTTTCAAGAATTATTTTACTCTATATGGACTAAAGAACATCTACTTCATTGTATAAATGTATCCGTATTAAGAAGAAGTAACACAAAATTTTTCCATTAAGTTTGACTAACCACGACCATGTTTGTAAAGGCGTCTGGTTGTCTGGAAAACAGCAAGGCCCTCTCTAAACAGCAAGAGGATGTGCCAGGAGAAGAGATGAAGTAGGGAGAAGCAGAGACTGAATCAGAGATCAAAACCTTGCCTCCTGCTGCTAGAGTTTTGCCTTGTGGGAACTCTGCTAATGGCTCTAGCACAGACCTCCCGGGTTCCTGCCCTCCCGTTCACGCAGACACAAACGCGGATAGGCAAGATCAGAAGGAACCACAGTAGAGCTTGCTGCTTAACTGGGAGGTCTGGAGGCTCTAAACAGCTTGAGCAAAAAACAAAAAAAAATACTGAAGTACTTGTGCAAGCAACAACTATCTTCCTAACATTTGCAACATTTGTAAAAGAAATTTAAGATAAGGACATGATTCTGCATTTTTTTTTTAATTATGCTCATTTCCTGAATGCCGCTTATTTAAGTTGTTTTAAGTTTGATTAGTTTAGAATTACATGCCTTTTATACGGGTTGGTCAATTTATCTTTAGGAAACTGATGCTTCCCCAAGGTCATAGCAAATGTCTGCTGCTTTGTTTGCAAGGATGTGTGCTGAGAGCAAAATGTTAACATCAGTCAGAGATCACCCCATCAGAGTTTATGCCTGAAGGTCTGAATCTCTATGTTAGTTGCACTAATGGCGATAACAATGTTATTTTCTTATATGAGAACAATAAAATGCTACTCAGTACAACATTATATAAGCCTACTTAGTTTCTAGTCTCTTCTGTAATATCCCCCATAGCATTGTATATTTCCTAGCCTAAGTTCTGGTCTATTGCAAATATTAATGGAAAATAATTACACACATCTCTGCCAGATAGACCATTACTTTCAATTCCCTTTGAGTCATTTAAACAAAATAGAATGGATCTTCCTTGATCATTTAACTATTGGATATAATTACTTAAAAGTTTATAAGAGGTCTTCTTGTGATCACTGAAGAATAGATCATAAATCAAAAACTGTATCTTTAACATTGAATATTTTCCAAGATTAACAAAGAGATCAGAAAAAATAAATCCTGTTATAAGCATATTATTCCCCAAATCCTTTGCAAAAATTCAGGAAGGTAGGAACTTTGCTTTATTAACTGCTTCATCTGCAACACCTAGAACTCTGTCTAATGCTTAACAGGAATTCAATGCATATCTGTTGAATGAATGAAAAAATATAATTTAGTTAAATGCTTGAGTCTGCATTTGACACAATTCAGACTTTTTAATATGAAACACAGAAGTGGAGCTACAGAGGTATTTGTTTACCATTTTCACTTTTGATTTAACAGTAAAACGGTAAGACTAAGTCATGTAATAGGGGGACACTTCGTGAATGTTTTTGCTGGTTTTGTTAGTGTCGTAAAGGGCTTAGCAAAGCCAGGCCAAGGTGGGCTGCTCAGGACTCTTATTCTATCGTTGCATCAACAAGGAGATACTAAATATTTACTGTGCATTCATTTCTGAGAGAGAAAACAAAGAAATATAAGCTTATCTCTACCCTCAAGGAGGCAACAGTCCAGTTGGAGGGAAGTAACCCAGGCATGAGGGACCACAAAACATTATAAAACAAAATAATGTGAAAAGCTAGATTATTTAAGAAATAAAAGTCTTAAATAAAAAGTACAACACAAAGTGTTTCTCTTGTTATTCAAGGAAAGTAGCAAGTACTTTTGTAAGCCAGAAGTGGTAACTGGCTACCCACAGGCAGGACTGCAGCCTAATTTTGTTTTGCCTGAACAATTTCATGTAGAAAGAGAATCAATATTTAAATAATAAAGATTTTTGACGAAAATATGTTTATAAAACTTCTCTTGGACCAACCTGTTTTTGGAGATCACCAGAGGCTGTCACCTTTAGAGATACTGATGGCTTCACACCAAATGAAACTACTTTATTCATTTTTGTCACTTTCCTTGAAAGCATCTGAGTTTGCTAGTCTAATGTTACATCACAAACAGTGTCTCCAGACTCAACTGTTTCATTTGAACTTCGTGATTCACTGGACAGGGATGCCCAGGGTCTCTTATTTCAGGGTAACTCGAGCGACAAGGTTTTTAGGAAGGTAGTTTCTGAAAAGTCGAGTGGGTATTGTACATCTGTGCTTTCTAAGTATGTACAAGAATGAGCTAGAGAACTAGAACCATCATTATCTAGTGTTTTGCAATTTGTGACTTTTGTTGTTATTTCAGTTTTTGCAGTTTAGCATATCATTAATTTATAGGAAATTTGCTCTTGGGGGAAAAGTTATACTTTTTTATACTGAACTTTTGCTGATGCTAAAATTCTAAGTGGTGTATAATTTAAACTGAAGGAATAAAGGAGTAATTCTTTAATTTGTTCATATCACCTTCTTCTCCAAAGCCATGCAGACCTCACCAACATTGTGGATTTCATCATTGATTTATTCTATCCGTCATTTATATTTCTCTATTCTGTGTTGGCTTATTGTTGCTATAGAAACCTTCACTGAAATATAATCATTTGTGAAATGAATGTAGTGGAAAGAAAGGCAAGGAGAATTGGACTTCCGTTTGTCTTTTGCCAGCCCGTCATCATTCTCTACTATAGGCAACACCTAGTTTTCTTGTTTTCAGTAATACATACAGATGGATAAAAAGAAACCCAAAATATGGTTCTTTACGGAACAGAGGTGTGCTGCAATTCAGGTTATTGATGCTTCGTGTCTCAGGAAAAGAAACCTCCAGGATAAAGTAGTACATGATTTACCACAGGGAGGTGAGGAAACTTATGTCAGTGATATTTTACTGTTCGGGGAATTCTGACATTCAGAGGAAGCCATTCAAGTTCAGTCAATCGATGCAGAAGTGCTCTCTCTCTCTCTTCCTCTCTCTTTGCAGTCAGGGTATCCCTGAAAGTAAAAATTGCTTCCAAGCATTCTAGTGGCTTTCAATTATCAACAAATGTAGTCAATCAAAGTTACAATTACTGTGCTAGACATTGAACCATAAAATGTAGAGAGACTCTCTCTACTTTGAGAAGCTCACGACCCAGGGAAAACACAAGCAACTAAACAGGGAATTTAAAAGCCAGTACTATCAGTAGTAAAACGGATGTTAAGGGAACAGAGAGGAAGCACACATAACTTGATCTTGAGGTAGACAAAGAAAGCTTGCTGGAACTGAGGAGTATATGTACTATAGCTTAGGATATTAAGAGAGTGTCAAATATTGCTGTATATGCTGAAGATTACACCATGCAGTTGATAATGAAAGACTCAAGCATGTTAGGATATTTGAAATTTTATTTGTAAGGAAAAATTTTCAACCAGTCTTGATGACTTAATGGATGTGGAATGAGATGGAAAGGAAGTCTAGGATAACTCCTAAGTGTTTGGGTGATTTTTTGGTAAAATTATCTGTAAAGGAACTTATAGAAGAGAAGGTATTGGTAACAGCAAAGATCATAATTTGTCTTAAATGAAATGTCTATGGATTATCAAGCAGAGGTATCTACCAGAACACTGGAAATATGTATCTGGAGCTCATAGGAGAGGTCACGGTTGAAGATGTAAATTCTAATGTAAAAAGTATAGAGGTAGTAACCATAAGATCACTTACAGACAGGGTCACAGAGGGAGAAAAAAAGAAGAATGAGTACAGGTCTTAGAATCTAGAGAAGCCAAATTTAATAGCTAGAGAATATGTCCTAATAGCCAAGAAAGATAAAAGAATCAATAAAGCTATAGAAGGAAGCAATTTAAACAGAGTTCTGAACATCATGTATTGAATTTAAAACTAGGAGTCACTCATGACCTTCAAGAAGGCAGTGTCAGTGAAGGTGGCTGGTGAGTTAGATTGCTCCGGCTGAGAGAGTTAGAATGAAATAAGAGAATAGAGACTGCAAGTGCTTACTTCTTCAAAGGAGCATGGTCCTGAAGACTGGGAGAAACAGGAAAGTGGAAAGAATGAAATATTAGACATAAAAAAAAAAAGAAAGAAAAAGAAAAGAAATAAAGCCTTAAAGGAGCAGTGGTTGTAATTAGAGTGTGTTTTTGGTGCGTAGGGAACAGGACCGTCTTATTTTGCTAATCTCCCTGGAGCTGGGCACTAGTTGACTAGATGTGTTTTACAAAGAACCACAGACTGAGTGGTTTAAACAAGAGGAATTTATTGTCTCACAGTTCTGGAAGCTTGAAGTCTGAGATCAAGTTGTTAGCAGGGTTGCTGCGAGCCGTGAGGATGAATGCATTCCATGCCTGTCCTAGGTTTGCTGGCAATCTTTGACATTCCTTGGCGTGCAGAAAAATCAGCCTTATTTTGAAATTCAGCTTTACGTGGTGTTCTCCCTGTGTGTCTTTCTGTGTCAAAATTCCCCTTTGTTATAAGGACACCTGTCGAATTGGATTAGGGGCCCACCCTACTCCAGTATGAACTCATCTCAACTAATTACATCTAAAATAACCCTATTTCCAAATAAGGTTACATTCTGAGGTACCGGGGGTTAGGACTTCAATACAGGAATTTTGGAGTGTTGGAACCATTCCATACACAACAAGTAGAATGGTTACACCTGGGTAATTCTTAGGATTAATAGTGACATCTGAAGCTTAAGAAATAAAGGTTAAGGATATTAAATAATACTTGCATTTATGAATTTCTCTTGATTCTACAATATTTTTCCAAGTAATCCGAACTTTTTGCCCTGCTACTTACTCCTCCCTCTATGGGAAAAGTTAGTTGTCTGAACTAATCACACAAAAGTCCTCACTGTGGGCTATTTACTTCTCTTTCTTTTTTCTCTTCAATCTAGACACACATGGGGACTTTAGGGAGTTATCAGACCCATTTGGCTTCCACTTCAATGGCATCACCACATTTATTAGCTTTATCAGTAAATCAGCTATTGATCACAGTTTTATTTCTCAACTTAACCTAAATTCCGAAGCCTAAGGAAGAGGGCAGGGTGTAGACACATTGCAGTTTTCTTAATGCCACAACAGTTTCTCTTCTCTTTCCTTCTCAGCATTCTCCTAAATGCTTCTTTCTTTTTTTAATTGCAGTCAGATGCTCACCATGGATATCTTTTTATTAAAAAAATTACTATTCATGATAGACTCTTTATTTCTCTACACTGCAGTATAAATCTTCGTTTATTTAAAGGGTATTTTTTGGTGCAAGGTGACTGTGTTAACTCATTTATTCACTCGACTAGTCATTTATTCAGCAGCTATTTGTTAAACCCTATATTGTGCACATTCGACATTCTTTAGGCTGCCTGTTTCCGAGAAATTCTCTGATTTATATTCTAGGAGGAAAGTCAACCATTTTCCTTCTCTGTCCCCTGGGAGCTGAGGCATATACAAATGGCCGAAGGGTGGCTAATTGGATATATTCTCTGAGATTTTGAATATGAAGAAGTGCATTCAAAATGAATGGAGTGAAGAATTCCTTCTGGAAATGAGCAGGCTGGCAGCGATATCCACTTACATGGTGTCCGCGCCAGCAGTGACAGGGAATGCATCTCGGGGCTGGTGCCGCCAGTGTCGGGTCTAGAGCATGCGGCGGTGGCAGCGGTGCCTTCCCAGAGCTGACAATTTTTGGCCTGATTTTGGTTTCGCTTCTGGCTGCATAGATCTCCTTTGTTGGCGCCCTAATTTTCCAGCTTTCCCAGAAATTTTATAAGCTGCTGAATACCCAGTCACAACTTTTCATTCTTGCTTAAGTCAACCAAGGTTTGTCTTTGTGGCCTGTAATTTATTATAAAGATGAATATGTGGTCATATGAGACAGCATTAATAGTAAGTGCCAAACATTATGTTAACTACTAAGGAAATTAAAAAAATAGCACCAGACATGGTCATAAAGAGTTAAAAATATCCAAAGATTCCCACACAGAGAGTTCACATCTTAAGATTCTCAGTCAATATAAAGAAACTCTGTAATTTGTTGAGTGTACATTTATAAGGCCTAGCTGGATAAAACATTCTGCTTAACTACATTTAGAGATTTTAACAGAATTTTGGAGATGAGGGTTTTCTGAAGGGTCATAGCAGAGCCCCTGCATATCATTGAAAAAATAGCAGCATCATAGATTCTTCGAGTGGAAGTGACTCCTAAGAGACCACTTAATCCAAACACCTACTTGAATTATGAAACTTAAGAAAACATTTTTATGCTCAAATTAGTATAGGCTAGTAATTATCAGGGTTGCGGCTGTTTTAAGCAGCTCAGACTTTCTTCAATACGTTGCAATGGTAGAAAGGTTCCAGGCCAGACTGTCCACTAGCCAAGACTGGCGGTGGAGCCGTGCTTCCCTGAGCAGGCACTGCGTGTGGAGCAGAGTGACTTCAAAACCTGAACTGCATGTTTATGCTTTACTGCCGCTTCTCACATACCCGTAGCTTTGATCTCTGTAAGCGTAAGGTACATTTGTTGAAATCACTATACAAGGGCGTTCAATTTAACCACTGCTCTTCATCTCACAGTTGAATTATAAACTGGGTCAAGATTCTCTTGAATAGTCACAGCAGTTGTATTAGTTAAAAGTTGGAGGACAAAGACAAATTCAATTACATCAACATGTGAGAATTAATCTCTCTGTTAATCTTCAAAATTTCTATCTTACCTTTGGGTATTATAGTGAAAGTACATCTGGTTTTGATCCATAAACTGGTTTTCTAGCAGTTATGGAGAAATTCTAACTATTTCGAGCATTACTTACATGCTTTTGGAGAAAATAGTGAATTCATCAATGGTAATATTTTGTTTCATTTGCAAGAAGAAACTTGTTCAAGAAGAAAGTTACCCTCAGGTGATAACTACACACCTGGGTAACTCTTGCATCCTTTGAAATGCTCATTGCTTTAGTGATAGACCGTTAGTTGCAGAATATTCTTTCATATTGTAATGAGCACTGTAGGAATAACCTCAATGGCTGTGTTTTTAAACTAATAAAGCTACAGTCACTTGAGTGGGAGCTTATTACTGTGCCAGATTCTCGGCTAGGCACTTTTTATATGTATTACCTCTTTTAAAGATTGTCAGCTGGTTCAGGCACTTATTTTCCAAATCGGTCACCTAGCTCAGGTGTAGTCAAACTCAAATTCTGTTCCTTCATTATTTCCACAAATTTTCCTATTCTTCTCTGTTCATTGCTGTTATTGGAAATTTAAACACAAATTGTGGACAAGAATAAAAGCCACTTTTTGCGATGACATTGAAAACTAAGAAAGGAATAGAGTGGGAGGGAGATGGGATAAAATCTACCTGCTGGGTACAATGTACACTATTCTGGTGACCAGTACGCTAAAAGCCCTGACTTCAGCCTTGTGTAATTCATCCATGTAACAAAAAACACTTGTACCCTCTAAATCTATTGAAATTTATAAAAGGAATATAAGCCACTTTTCAAAATTTCACAGGCTAAAATCAACCTTATTACTCACATATCTGCATCTGAGCATGCGGTTTACAATTTCCAGAACAGCATCGCTCCGCATGGAACAACAGTGCAGGGAAGCACAGCATGGGTGTCTTTGGATAGAAACACAGTACAGTCATGTGCCGCATAGCAGCATTTTGGTCAATGACTGCTTATATGACAATGGTCCCGTAAGGTAATAATGCCATACTGTTCACTTTACCTTTTCTGTGTTTAGATATGTTTAGACATATAAATACTTATCATTGCGTTACAGTTGCCCACTGTATTCAGTACAGTTACATGCTGTACACGTTGGTAATGTATGAGCCAGAGGCTACCATCTAGGTTTATGTAAGTACACTCTATGATGTATGCACAATGACAAAATCACCCAAGGACACATTTCTCAGAACATGTCTCTGTCATTAAGTGACACATCACTGTATCCCCACATTCGACTCCCAGCTTGCCTGAAATTGTCAACTGAACAAGTCATTTTAAATCTCTATTTGGGGAGGTATCTATGAAAAAAATGACAGAATTAAAATAAATGATTTCCAATGTCCCTCTTATCTCTAACATCTGTAATGCCATGCCATGACCCAGCAATGGTGTATATTCAGCCTTAACCCACCTACTTGAGAAACTCAGAGGCATCTCAAGTTGCAACATGATCTAAAGCAAACACAGTCTCTTTCTCTCAAGATCCAATCTAAAATTCCTAAATCTATCCTTGATGAAGACACTTGCCTTATAAAAGAAGCAAGAATCGGAAATATCTTAAGACTTTTTCTCCCTCACTTAGAGCATCTAGTCCATTACCAAATGCCTTCAAGTCAGTTCCAAAATCTTTCTCTAATCTACTCCATTCACTTCTTTCCATTTTCACTTTCTCTGTCTCAGTTCAGGGAATCTCCAATCCTCCCTTCCCCCATCAAGGTTTATCACAGCAGCCTCCCAATCCATCTAGTTTTCCCAATACCAGGCCTTCCCACCTGATTTTCACAGTGTCATGAAGATCAGGTCCCTCCCCTGTCATTTATATGGTCCTAATTAATCTCCCTGTCAATATCCCACATACTTTCTTTGGTACATAATATTGATTTATGTGATTTCGCTAAATCTCTCCCATCACCCCCAACCAGTCAACATGGCTTTTCCTTTAGTTTGCTCTGTGCCTAGGACTTCCTTCTCTTTTCCTCATTTCTTCAGCTGGGTCATTCTTACATGTCCTTCAAGATTCAGCTCAGAAATAGCCTCTTCTAGGCAGAGTTAACAGGCTATATTAAGGGCTCTTCTTCTGAGTTGTCCTAACATTCTATGCATGTCTCCTCTGTTGTCCTTGTCACACTGTATTTATTTACTAGACTGTCCTCATTCTTGCTTGTCAAACTTCTTAAAAACAGAGATTATATCATTCATCCCTGTCTCCCCAGTATTCAGCATGTGGTAGTTTGTCAATAAAAACATGCTGTTTTAAAATGAAAATTCAATGGATATTTCCAAGATCTTAAAAAAGTGGGGATGAGAGCAATACAATATTGAGTTATTTAGTTTCCAGAAATCTGTATACAAAACCTAATTGAGGTCCCAATCCAATACGGTGATAAGCTTCAGCCCATTTCTCCCACTATCCACTGATTACAACTATAAACTCTGCGTAACACAAAATCAGCTACATGAGGACTTGAAAAGATGAACAAAGTCAGGCAGATCGTAGAGGCAAGAAAAACAAAACAAAACAATTCTCTCAAGGTTGTGTTCCAAAAATAGGTCCCAGTCAGGGAGCCACTGCTGGTGGAGGTAAAAATGCTGATAGAAATCATGGCATCCTTTGTGCCAGAGGAACCAGCGAAAGGACCCTCTAAGTGTTGGAGAATGAATGCAGAGAGTAGAGAGCAGAGGGAGTAAACCGGTTAAGGAGATCCTCTGATTCTGTTTGTCAACCCACACAAGTTCCAGACTAACTTCTTACCTACACATGCATGGGTCAGACTCAAGTCAGTGTAGCAAAGACTTAAGAACTCAACTGAGATTGGAACAAACCCACATCAGTGTGACAGAATTTAGAATGTAAGCCCAGCAGGACTGACTGCCTTCTAAAAGCATCCAAAGCAATATATTTGCTCAAGGTACAAATCAAAATTATTCAATGTTGAAAGAACTAAGGACGTTTCTTCTCAGTAAAAAAAGAATAAAAAGATGCTATCTACAGTGTAATCCCAGATGTTGAAATTATCAAATACAGAAAATGACTTTAAAGCAGACCTTATAATAATTATTCACCATGAGGTAAATGACAAATTATTTGAAGTATAAGATAAAAAAGTCAAGATTATAAAAGGCTATTCGTTTTCTCTTAAGTTCCATAAGTTTTCAAATTTATTAGTGTGCATTTATTTGCTCACTATGTTCTTTTATTAAGCTACTACTAATTGTCATTGTGTTTGTAATTATTTCTCTTTTACATTCACAATTTTATTTCCATGTTCTCATTTATTTTTATTCCTCTTTGCAGAGATTTGGACAACTTAATGGTTTTTCCTAAGAAACATTTTTTTAAAAAAATTTTGTTAATCTTCTCTATTGATTTTTCTGCTATTCGTTATTATATTATTGACCTCTGCACTTACAGTTATTATTTTCTTCCATCTCCTTTGGGTTTGCTCTTTTGATTTTTCACCAACTTTTAAAATTGAATATTTTGATAATTTTTTAAAATTTGTATTTTGTTTTGGCTAAATATATGTAAACTTATTTATTTTCTTATTAGTCCTTCCTTATCAGCTAATCCTTATACTTTGAAATGCAGTGTTTTCCTTTTCATCTGATTCTAAGTATTTTAACTAATATTTATGATTTTATTTATAAAACAAATATATATTTAATAACAGCATATGTATATATTCAAATAAAATGTATATTTTACATTTACATAAACAATTTATATGTACATATTCATGTTTAATTTTTTTCAATTTTTATTTCATTATCATAAAACAACCATGTAGTTGTTGATTTTGGCAAATTTGTTGAGATTTCCTTCTGGATATTACATGTGCAGTTGTTTGTTTTCCAAACATACTCAAAATGGATGTATTATTTTTAAGAAATAGACTATATGTATACATACATGCATATATTTAAAGATTAACAGTGGTGTTATTTTTTATACTTTTGGTTAGTTTGATACATATCTCAAATGAGTGTAAGAATGTCTCCACAAACATTTACTAACTTACCTGTTTTTCCTGTAGTTCTATCAATTGTTTTCTATATTTTGAGACTGTTTTGCCATGTTTTTATATCTATTTGATTTATTATTCCTTTTACTATTTGATGCCATCCACTCTTTCTCAGTTTTTACATTTAATGCCCTTCTACCTGAAGCTTTCTTTTCTTTTCTTTTTTTTCTTTCGTATTTTCATCTATCATTTTCAACTCTTACATATTCTTTTATTTCTTCTAAGACAAAATGTTGCTGGATTATTTTTTACAATGTGAGCTGAGAGTCTGTTCTTTTGAGTTATGAGTTTAACTCAACTACGTTGAAATTACTGTTATATTAAGACTTATTTTGCAATTTGCTTTGCATTTTCTATTTATCATATTTATTTCTTTTATATTTTTCCTTTTTCTTGGCTTTCATTAAATGGATCAATATTTTATGCTATTATAAAAGACACACATTTTATATTTATATGCATACATATTTATCATTTTCTTTTTCAATGTGTCTAGCTCATAAATACCAGTATCTTTTCCCTGAAGAGGTGCTCTCAACTCCTCATTCTTTGTTTTCTTCTTTACTTGACCAGCATGTTGTCACGTGCAATGTAGTTCTGATGATAATAGACGTCCATTTTGTTTGGTGGTTTTGTTTCTTTTCTACATGACAAAAAACCGCATTAAACTATGGATTTACTTATATTTGCAATATATTTTATATAATTCTTCTTGATCTATTTCTTTTCTTGCTGCAGTATTTTCTTTGTGTCTCTTAAGACTGCTCTTTGCAATATGGTCAGTAGCCACATGTGGACCCTGAGCACAAGTTCTGCAGACAGTGCTGCCCTAGAAAACAGGTCGTTTCACCCTTCCATTTCAATGACAATTTGGCCAAGTATAAAATATTAGGTTTAGACTTCGTCTTCAACATTTGGAAAAGATTATTCTTCTACTTAATGTTGGAATGTTCGGTGTTAGTTTCTTTGTAGAATATATAGTTTTATAAAGCTTTTAGAATTTTCTTTTATACTTATTTTAAATTTGTATTTTAAAGTGGTCTTGAGATTATTTTGTTGTTGGACTGTTATTTTCTTAGTCATTATTTTAATACTTCTTCCCCTCTCCTTACTTATTTGTGTCTAGAACTTCAGGTGTGAGGACACTGATATGCCCACTACCTACTGCATGTATCTTAATTTTCCTTTTGCCCTGCCAGTTTCTTTTACCCGTTTTATTTTCTTTGGGAGATTTTCTTGAGATGATATTCCAGCTATATGCATTCTGCTCTTCCTCTTAGCTACTATTTTTTTTAACTCAAATATCATAACAGGGACTTCATTTGTGTCTGCTTATTGTTACCAGTATTTACCTTTAGCTCTTTTCAGGTTATTTTAGACCTATTTATCATTTTTTTTAAATCTCTCAGTTACATTAATTCTGTTTTGTGTAATATAAACTATCCAGTTTGTAATCTTATTTTTCTATGTATTTTGATTCCTTGTATTTCTTATCATTTCCACCTTCAAGTCAATTTCAGCCACCCTAGGTAGTTATATGAAATAAAGGAAGGTAAAAGTTTAGTTTTCAGTTTTGAAATTTAAGGGGTGAGTTTGTGAAATACTCTCCAGGGCAGAGAGACCTCAGTACCACCAACAGAGAATACCTCTCTCGCCATGTAGGTGGAGGTCTTAGTCTGCTCAAGTTTCTATGACAAAATACCATAAAGTGTAGCTTATAAACAACAGAGATGTATTTCTTACAGTTCTGGAGGCCAAGAGTTCAAGGTTAAGGTGCCAGCAG
This sequence comes from Indri indri, assembly GCA_004363605.1. NCBI lineage: Eukaryota > Metazoa > Chordata > Mammalia > Primates > Indriidae > Indri > Indri indri. Next base: position 18,154 of record RJWJ010005091.1, on the reverse strand, counting down.
AGTCAGTCTCTGGGTGAGGGCTTGTTTTTTCTTTCATAGGTGGCACTTCCTCTCTGTCCTCACACAGGAGAAGTAGAAAGGCCAAAGTGATTCTCTGGGGCTTCTTTTATAAGGACACTAATCCCGTTCTTGATGGCTCTGCATTCATGATCTAATCACCCCCAAAGATGCCACCTCCTGATATCATCACATTGTTTAAACGCATGAATTTTGGGAGGACACAAACATTCAGACCATAGCTGGGACCTTGCCCTTCAAAATATTCCTGAGCCTCATGCTTGAGTATTGTTCTTTTCCAGAAGTTTTTACTTCCCAAATTATAATCTTCTAGTCCAACATGTGAGGTCAGAGGGTGGGAAAAGTTTTGTCTTATCTTTCTAGGCATATTTTAATAGTTCCTCATTCTATACTGCATTGTCTCTGATTCCAGCCAGATCTGGGTTGACTCTGTTGCTACTATGACTCCAGTGAATCATTTTGTGGACTCATCCACTCATCCCATTATAGAAGTGAGAAAAGAGCATATAAGATTTCCTTCATCCTAAACCCTGCTCCAGGAATCAGACTCTAAACTGTCTACCGACACTCTTCCGTTCCACCCCAACATGCATCTCGGATCATACCTGCATTAATTTTATGTATCAACTTAGACGGGTTAGGATATGTCCAGACAGCTGGCAAAGTATTATTTCTGAGTGGGTCTGTGAGGGTGTTTCCAGAAGAGAGTGGTGTTTGAGTAAAGAACATCCAGCCTTGCTGGCTTCATGTAGTCCACTGGGGGTCCTGCCGTAATGGAAAGGACGGGAACGGTGAATTATCTTTCTTTCTCTTCCGGAGCTGGGACATCCTGCCCTTCGACATCTGAGCTCCTGGCTCTAGGGCCTTTGGGCTCTGGGACTGACACCAGTGCCTGTCCTCCACCGGCTTCTAAGGCCTGCAGCCTCAGACTGCATTACACCACCCGCTTTCCGGGTTCTCCAGCTGGAGATGGTACATTGTGGTATACAGTGGTGTATTGTGGACTACTTGGCCTCCATACTCCTGTGAGCCAATTCCCACAATAAATCTCCTCTTTTATATCTGTAAATATTTTATTGGCCCTGCTTGTCTGGAAAACCTTGACTAAAACAACAATTTATCTGTTTTCTTAGTGGTTTCTCATTTTTATAGTAGTGTCACAGATACACAAGACTGTCTGTTTTTCATAACCAAAAGAAGAAAGTTATTTATGCATTTAGTCTTTTCAAGAATCAACCTTAAGTCACAAAGACAGATTTTATACAGAACATATTTATGAATTTTAAAAACTATGGTTTCATAAAGGCCAAAGGTTACTTGCTTAGGAGTTTTAGCAACAGATTTATTAAGTATTAATATTATAGCTGAGAAGATTCTTCAATATATATAATAAAGTTTATGGCAATATAAATAAAACACAGTCTGCACTTGTACAATTATTTAATTAATTTCCCCTTGTTTTGTGTTTGGCTTGAAGGCAGATAATATAATAGAGGTAAAATCATGACTTTAGGTACAAAGCAAACTGTGAGAGATCGCTCAGTAAACTTTTCAACTCAGTGGCTCAATGACAATAGTGACAGGTTTTGCAATTAGTTTAGGCTTTTTGTTTCTTGAGGCAACTGTAAAACCTACAGTCATGTATTCACTTTCCAATGAAATTGGTACACATCATAAAAATCATAGTCGAGTTAATTGGTGCACTGGCTGACAGATTCAGTAAAAAGGCCAAGCCCTGAGCCATTCAGTTATTGCTAAACTGCTCTGTTGTAACTGTGTTGGCTGGGATCATTGGGAAGGCTGTGCTTCCCCAAGGCTTATATAAGGCACAAATTGAGAACTTTGCTATCCAGGGATGTCAATCTGACACTTTTCATAAGCATCAAACACTCACAAATTACAAAAAATAAAAAGACATGAAGATATTTTATAAATATCAAGTAATGATGTAATTTTGCTCAGAAGTGAGCAGCAAGGAAACTTTTTGTAAGTGGGTGGTAGAAACAAGGCATGGATGATATAAAATTTATCTGTTTTTAAATTTAAACATTCCTTTTTGAAAGTTATTACAGCCTAATGTTTTAAGGTCCAAGAGGTTTGGCTCTTCTTCCTCATTTGACCCCAAAGTTCTTCTCATCCACTCAGTTGGGAATAAACTTTGAACTCATTTTAAAAAGTTGCCTATTTTGGATACTCTGACAAAACAAAGATTCCTGGGGTATCTATTTAAGAAGCACTTTTCAAAGACAGCAAATGTCTCAGATTAATTATTCTTAAACCTGGATACTTTTCCTTTAGGAGAGTATAAACAGAGCCAATGAACAGTGACTTCACTCATTTTCAAAGTCATCTATAGCAAATGAAAGAGAGTATTTCTCAAAATGTACTCAGGACATTAAAAATTCAAAAACAATTAAAAGTACCTCAAAATAAAATAGATCATTCTATGTATTTGCAAACCCTCAAATTTTCCAAGCAATAGTTCCAAAAAACAATATATTTTTCAATTTCTAGGCATTGATCATTGGTCATGTAAAGGCATTTAAAACATAATCCTATTGTCTGCACACAAAAGAAGAATAGTAAGCCATTGACTATTTACAGTATTAAATGAATTCTAATGTTACATCCAAGCTCTTGTAAAATAATTTTTTTCTTCTTCCTGATATATTGCATTGATTCAAACATATTTATAGCTTTGTGGGGACACTAGAATCTCCAGCTTTCTTGGGAGATTTGGATCTGTCACATTTGGTAAATGGAGATGGATTTACAGTGAAACTAATGAACCTAAAATTTCAGCATCTTTTACCCTTCAATGCCTTTAGAAGGGATCCTCGTAATGTGGTAACATGGTCATATGTAATTTAAATTTTGCAAAAGTAAGATATTTTTACTGCATTTGGTCAGGACCATTGTGTATTTCCACTTCAACTTCTCCTCTGCTATGCTTTCTCTCATGTTGGGTAACACCGGAGGGTCTTAAACATTTGTGAAATGTGGTTAAGAAGTTGAGTTGGAGATATATTTAATTTCACTGTTATCTCTTTTCTAATCTAACAAATATCTGCACTTATTTCTAATTTCCTTTCTGTAATGTTGCATTGCTATTGAATAGGATCCATAAATTGCCAGTGCTCTGGACCCCTAAATCCTGGACCCACCCCTGACAGAAACCCTGATAGTAACCCTACAGAGAACTTAAATTCTTTAGGCTCCTTTCAATTTTCCCTGCGATCAGGTTTTATTTCCACCCTCTATCAACTATTTATCTTCTGCTACTGGTAAATTGTACCTCACCTGGCCACAAAGGCCTCTCTACACTAAACGTTGACTTATTCAAATATTTTCTCCATTGAACATATGGGGTGTATGTTCTAAAGAAGGCAATCTTGTCGTGTCATTTACAAAATTCTAATTTTCATACCCTTAGCATAAATTCCAAAGTCTCTACTATAACTTGCAAGATAACGGGTCTTTTATCTCTCCCCTGCTCAACTGTACCCCCTTTTTACCCCAGCCATCATACTCTGTGCCGCAGGTGCAGAGAGGCTGACCCTCCATTAGCAATCCCTTCCTGCAGAACAAGTCCTCAGGTCTGGCCACAATGTCCAAACCATACTGTCTTTCTAGCCCATTTAGAGTAGGGTTGGATTGGGATGAGCATCTGATCCCATGGGAGTTTTCACTTGCAAAAACCCAAATCTGAGGAACGGGGCCTCTTGTCACATTCTGCTGGGTCTCTGAAATAAGTGATTATGTAGAAGTGGAAAAGCTAGGCTGGGAAAGCAATGTTTCCACCACGCATAAAGAAAATAGAGCAAAGTAAAGACTGCAGGGAAGACTGCAAAGAGCTGCTGAATGAAGCAGAGATTAAGACCAATGTGGCCTGGAGAAACAGAGAGAGAGTCAGCTCAAGATGGCCTAGCTATGACAGATTCAAGTTCCTCACGGGGCCTGGCTTCCCTTCCTACTCTTGAATTATGTTAGACATCCCTGGATCCTTATCGTACATCCCTCCTTCTTGGTTAGACATAAGAGAGTTTCTTTACTCATAATAAAATGATCCTGACAAAACCGAAATACACCGGGTTCCCATTGCTCTGTGATCACTCATCTCCACAGCCCTGCACATTCCTCCCTTTATAACTTCTAACTGGAATACTTCCTTTCACCTTCGAACAGTCTCCACATCTTACCAAAGTAACCCTTTCCTAATCACGTTTCTGGTCTCATCTTTGAGAATGTCTGTCCTGGAAAGCCTTTCCCAAACACTCTAGGTTGAGATAACTATGACATCTCCTTTTTTCTTGTTTATTATTCTGAATAGATAGGAAACAATGTGAGCGTACAAACTTATGCTGTTCACAGTCATGTTTGCAACCCTCACATTGCGCTTGGTCCATCGGATAGACTGTAATTAATATTTGTTAAGAAAGGAAAGAAAGAGAGGGCATGAAAAAAAGGAGGAAAGACAGAAGGAAGACAAGAAAATAAGAAGATAAAATAAATGAAGATGTTCAATAACTTGCAAAAGTCATGTAAGTCAATGGCCAACCTGAGGATTGAACTGGTTTCTGTCTGAATCCTCAAATGGGTTCTTTCTTATAGTCTAACCTGCTCCACTCTATACCATAAGACACAGCACATAGAAGGTGATACGTAACTGTTGATTAACCTTAACATGTACTTTTTGTCCTGGATAAATATGGTAGCTCTGTGTAAGAATCATCTAATTTTTATTCATTAACTCATTCACTTATTAAAAATATACTCTGCGCTATGCACTGAAGACGTATGGAAGGATGTGGAAGTGTATAGTCTACCATGGCGAAAGTGACAGCGATTACGTAATAAGGATATCATGTACATCTTTAACTCATTTTATAATCAGATTTTCATTTGATTATTAAAAGACAAATATGAATCACTTCCCGAGAGGCATTCTTAGCTCTATAATACATATATTCAGTTATGTATACTTTCTATACATACTAAAAAGAAAAGACTACTAAACAAGGCTTTGTCATAGTGTCACCTACATAAATAATCAATGCAGAAAAATAAGATTTAAAGAGTGTGGGGTTGGCCGCCCATTCCCTATTGTAGTAGCAACAAGCATGCAGAAGAATATATTCGTTTTCATAGATAATCCTTTATAAAGTAATCAGGCAGTTATTTGATATATGTGAGTATCAATAATAAATAAATAAATACATGCTGAAAACCTATTTTTCTCAACTCTCTGCTTGTTTTGTTATATAGCTTATCCCTAGTTCTCAAAACAGCTTCCAGGTATTTGTTAGAATTCCCTAGAAACAGACTCTGAGATGGAGATTTGAGTGCAAGAGGTTTACTGGGGACAACTCTAGAAAAAATTGTCTGTAGGGGAATGAGGGAATGAAGATTCAGTAGAGGCACAAGTTAATTGCAATTTGTTTTAGCAAATGCATCAATTTATCCCACAGAGAGCTTTGAACCAAGGATGGTCATATAAATCAATGTTATGTACCATCGGCAGTGTGTGCAGTATTGATTGACAGAACAAAAAGGACCAGGCCTTTGTGGATCCTGAATCGCTGGATGCAAGTTGCCCCGGCGAGCATCCATAACCTGGAGCAAGGCGGCAGCCTTCCACGGAGGGCAAATCCAGGGAGGACAGAGTCAGCACCTCTGAGAAGTGCCTGAGAAATGAGGTCCTCAGTCCAGAAGAGGAATCTGGGCAGCACAAAAGAGCATCCATTGGAGCAAGTCATTTGGGTGGCCAGTTTGCAACGTTAAAACAAACTTAAGTGTTGCCCTAACAATAACATTTTTGTGCTTTCATCTTTAGGAAAGAACTGATGGTACAGAGGCACATTTTCTAACACAAAGGGAAATGAAGAATTGGTAACTAGAGTCAAATCTTTTCCGCTGGAGATAGCTAAATAATTTGAAGTATGATTATTTGGATAATTATATTAACTTTTTATTTTAGGTAACACAATTCATTAAAGTATCAACAAATGCTATTTTAAAGTGTACAGGTATCTGTCTGGGTATTTTTTAAATGCTGTAAAATTTTTCTGCATGTTGGAAGTTTTAGGGAGACAGCAGCTCTATCTTATTATGGTGTTTTTTTGTGTGCCTCCTTTTATGTATGTGTGTGATTAAGGCTTACTTTTTTTTACCTCTCAACCAATCAACAATTCTAATAAACTAATCAATAGAATAACTCATTAGCCTAATTTAAAAACACTGATTTTAAGTCCATTTAAATTATATAAATTTGCCTAATAAACAGCTTGATTTTTAATGTGCTAGCCAGGAGTGTATAGCAACAGTATCTAAGTCACTCCAAATGAGAGGATATTTTTCCTGCAAAAGGTCTTTTGGCTATGTTACTCTCAATTAGGAGTCTCTATCTTCAGAACTCAGGAGGCATCAGTGGCATCTAAGAAAGCAAATCTCTGTGTGATAATAATTTGCCAGATCACTTTCTTCTCAAATTGCATTCAATAATTACATTTATCTGCCAAGCCCCACGAGGTACATGTTAAGTTAAAATATAAAAAGAAAAGAAGAAGTCATGACTTACAAACATACATACATAGTAATGAGTGAACACTAATTTTGGTAATTCAAAATTTTGATAATTGCATCATTTCTCTTAATTGCATTGTTTGTATCTTGTCTATAAAAATATAAAAGTTTCCATTATACGCAGTCATGCAAAATATACTGCACAGATGGATTTTAGATTCTTATTTGGCAAAGAGCTTCAATAAGGATCAAAGACAAAGGAAGCTGCAAGTTAAACATGAATCCATTCTTCAGATTTGCTTCTTGGAAAAAATTAAAAACCAACATTTTATTTTTGGAGAAAGACTCCCTAATTAACATTTGTTTGTTCTAAAATTTTTGTCAAGTTTTATAATATAATACATCTTAAGGTCAAACTCATGTTTAGAAATAAGTACTTGGGGAAAAATATTGTACTTTTATCATCTTTAGATTTCCAAAAGCTAGTAGGGTGCCTGGCTTTCAGTGGATATTTATTGAAGGTGAAAGAAATTAGCTAAGTGATAACAGAGGCCAACTAATTGGGTTTCTATGTACCAAGTTAATTATAGTGTTTATAGCTGTGAACACTATAATGTGATACTCACCCTTGAAAAAGCATACGTTGAAGTAACTTATTAACTATGTGTACATAAAACAATAATTGTTTATATAATTTCTGCATACAGCATGGATATTTAATTACACAAATAGAATTAAATGTGAAGGGACATGCATATTATTAACATGTTCTAGAGGAAAGAAATTACCAACTTAAATTTTTAGCTATATTACTTGGCATATGTTTCTGGCATCTTTAAACACACTGATATGGCTTCTTGAATGTTGGAACAGAGCTCTAAAAATAGTTGACATTTTGCTGTTTCTATAGTAACAAAGAAAATGGCTTCATACTCCGGCACTGCTCCCACAGAGCTTAATGCTTTCTCTAGATTGCCTATACACTATACTATCATGTTATTGTAGTAAAAACTGCCATTACTCTTTTCATCATGTCTTTGATGTGTCTTGTAACAATCTGATCACTATTGTAACAATTTGAGTGTTTACCTGACATGGTTAAAGCATTCCAGTTATATTTCAAAAAATGCTAAGACCAGGCCAAGCTTTTACATGGTGTGATTTGAACCATACTGGAAGTTCTCTAATACTTCATCTGCGTCAATAATATTTTATCGATGGGAAATGATTATTTTGGATTAAATAATCATCTTCCTTTTTAAATAAACTGTTCACCACTGACTATTTGGGACCCCCCTAATAAATCCCGTTATTTGAGGTATAGCTCTTTGTAACGCTCACACTGATTCCAGTACACCTTTTTCCTCCACTGAATTATTCACTTCTTCCAAGTGGGGATGAAGAACGCCTAAGAAATCCTCAGTGTTGTGGACAGAGCACATACCTAAAAAATGTTTTGCTGAGTGAGTGGTTGGTTAAATAAAAATGTGTTTGTTGGCTCTAGGAGTGGGAAATGCATTTAAACATGTCGTTTGCACTTGTTAAGGTTAATTAAATTCTAATATATATATATATATATATATGTCCATCTCTTGACAACTCAGTGGGAGCAGCACACCAGTTGGTGACTGCGGTAGGCAGAATAATGGCTCCTCAAAGATGTGTGAGCCCAAATTCTCAGAACCTGCGAATACGTTAGTTTACATGGGAAAGGGGGATGAAGGTACAGACGGCATGAAGGCTGCTACTCAGCTGACCTTAAATTAGGTAGATCATCTGGGATTATTGTGTCGGGCCCAATATCATCACAAGGGTTCTTAAAAGACAGAAGAATTTCTTTGGAAAAACCAAAGAGATAGTAGCATGGGAAGGTCTTGGCAGGACAGTGCTGGCTTTGAAGATGGAAGAAGATGGTCACAAGGCAAGAAGAGCAGATGGCCGGTACAAGCTAGAAAAGGCAAGGAAACAGACTGTCTCCTACAGTTTCCAAAAGGAATGTGGCTCCAGTTAGCCCATAAAACCATTTTGAACTTCTGACCTACGGAACTACAAAATAAGAAATTTGTGTTGTGCTAAGCTACTCAGTTGGTGGTAATTTGTTACAGCAGCAACTGGAAACTAACACGGTAGGGAACAAAAAGGAAGAATTTTAAATAATAGACAATAGATGTAGAAAGAGAGGATTAGATAACTTTGTATATTGGAAGAATGATTAATGCAGCGATAACCTATGGTAATTTGAGAAAACATACTGTGTCTACAGAGGCCAATCTCTGGTATAAAACAAAATAAAAATAAATATATTTTTAAAAATTTTTCATTGTATTTATGATATTTCTTTTTTCATTGAATCTTTTTATTGAAAAAATCTGAGTATAACAATTTTTATTACTATATTTGAATGGGAACTAGATTAATATGGAAAGAATAAATGATAAGCTAATTCAGCATTGCTAGCATATGATTCAAAGTATTTTTGTCCTGTTGATACAACTGTTATTTTAAGGATTATTTCTGTATAATAATGTGCTACAATTCACCAACTTTACTCCACTGATTTGAAAAATACATGACTTTACTGCTGATATTGTAAATATTATTTTATAAATATGTAAGATATATAAGGCATTTTTAATATTTTAAAATTCAACTCTATTATAATTCTCATTTCTCCCTTATAAATACTAGCATAATAATTCTATTTATCTACTAGAACACATTCCACATTTATTAAAAAACAGACATCATAATATATTTAATTTTTTAAAGCCAACAATTTAAACTTTAATACTGTTATACTTTTTGAGATCCTTAAATAGTTTCTCACTCTAGAAAACATAATGTTGATACATTTATTCAACACCATCTATTGAATATTTTCAATGTGTAACTAAGATGGATCAAAATTTCAAAGAAATGATAGGCAATTTTTATTGCTTGTGCTTCTTAAAAGGAGCAGTTGTAGGATATCAAAATATCATCCTGCCCAAATCTTACCCAATCAAAAACTTGCTGTGTTTCAATTATATTCACTTAAAATCTTCCCGTCCAGATTTGTTCATTTGAAATATGTATTAAATGTCTAGTTTTAAGCAGAGGAATGGCATGTTCTTATTTATGCTTTAAAGCTTATGCTTTGATTGGTATGTGGAGAATGGTTCGTAAGGGGGCAGGAGGTAATACGGAGATGAGACTGCATTAGATGCTATTACAGTGTTCTAGAGGAGTGAGACGGTGGCTTGGTTTAGGATAGTTGTAGATTATCTGGGAAGAATTTGGTATGTTCAAGATATGTGGCTATATTGGAGAGTTAAATTCAGCAGGGAGTCCAAATGGATACAATGAATAAGGCACATCAGGAACGTGATCTAGGTTTCTGATATGAGCTACTGAATGGATGTCTACTGAAAGAGACACACAGGTACAAAAGCAGGCCTGTTTATGGAGGGTAGTTTGTATGGGGTTTCAATAGTAATATTTTGAACATGTTAAGTCTAAGATGGCTACTGGGAATCCAAATGGAAATTTTTAGTAGAAATTTGTATATACAAATATGGAATTTCATAGAGATGTTGCAGGTTATAAACATAGATTTTGGAGACATAGACTTATACATGGTCTCAAAAGCTATGGGCCCTTGTGAGATTCCCAAGGATATGGGAGTTATAGACAAGACTTGGGGTACTCCAACATTTGGGGTTTAAGCAGAAACAGAGGAACCAGCAAGGGAGCCTGAGAAGAGAGTCTGTGAATAAAAGAATACAAGGAAAAGGTGGTATAACAAATCCAAAAGGAGTGAACATTGCTTTGACATTGACAAAGTGAGACCTTAACGACTTCAAACAAAATAAGCTAAAATATTTATCAATTTGAATATTGAGTAGCTATTGTTTTTACCTTATGTCTTTAAATACCAAAGTAAATAAACTGTTTTTCATACTGAAATATAAAGATGTTTTATTTTCATAATAGGTTTTGCCATTTGGATATTTCTTTTATCTAGCAGATATTTACCACTTGGCCAATTGCATGCACTTATTTTATAATATTTGAAACCTTAAATTATCATTATCCAAAAATTTATTTCAGTGGAATCAATTTACTAAAAGGTGTTGGACAAACACTTATTTCTTTATGAGTATAAAACAATTGCTTTTTCATTTATATTTTGTTTCAATTCAATGAACAATTAATTACTGAGTGCATAGTATTCTACCTACTACTCTTGTCCCTGGATGTTAAAAAGATAATAAGGGTGTATACTTTGTGACAAGTATAGCAATCAGATTGAATTTGGCTGAAGTGACCAAAATAATAGTTATAAGATAGACATTTATTTCTTCCCTATGGAAAAAATATATCAAGGATATCGAAGTAGTCAGTCCAAGGCTGATAAAGATAATAATTACCCAGAGGAACACAGTTTCTTCAATCTTCTATACTTGGCTTCCCCTTTATGGTGCCATTTGGTTCCAATCTGCATATTCTCACTTTAACTAGCAGGAAGGAAGAAGGTAAAAGACAGGATCCATCCTTCCCTTTAAGGACATGTCATGGAAGTCTTACACAACACTTCTTTTCACATCCCTTAGATTGGAACTTAATCACATGGCATGACCATTTACTAAGTAGGTTGGAATATGCAGTCTTTATTATGGGAAACTATATTGGCCATCTAAAAATTTGGGTTTCTCTTAATAAGAAGGAAGAAAACAGGTATGGGGGGGGATTTTTGTAGTGTAGACATTCACATAAACAGGTTATTTTTAATAGGAAAATAAGTGATTTGTCAAAAATCGGCCGGGCGCGGTGGCTCACGCCTGTAATCCTAGCTCTCTGGGAGGCCGAGGAGGGTGGATTGTTTGAGCTCAGGAGTTCAAAACCAGCCTGAGCAAGAGCGAGACCCCGTCTCTACTAAAAATAGAAAGAAATTAATCAGACAACTAAAAATATATAGAAAAAAATTAGCCGGCCATGGTGGCGCACGCCTGTGGTCCCAGCTACTCGGGAGGCTGAGGCAGAAGGATCGCTTGAGCCCAGGAGTTTGAGGTTGCTGTGAGCTAGGCTGATGCCACGGCACTCACTCTAGCCCGGGCAACAAAGCGAGACTCTGTCCCAAAAAAAAAAAAACCCAAAAAAAACCCAAACAAAAATCATGTACAAAATGCCAGAAGAATTAAAAGAAAATGGAGCCTAACCCTAACTGGGTAGAATAAGAAAGATTTAATTTCACCTAATCTAAATGTTTTACATATTATTACTTTATTCTTATCTTTTTTACAGATGCCTGATTTTACATAGTTACAATCACAGGAAATATGTTTATCAATTGTGTCTCCTCCTGTCCTCCCTGTATTATTCCACATAAGTCCTATTCCATGTCTCTTCCTGGTCTCCTGAGACATTGCAAAGAACTCAGTATTGTTCTATTCACTGGTTTTGCAACCATTTGCTTTATCACCTAATCTCAATTTTGAATGATAATGTGTTATGCAGCCAATTAGGAGTGGTGGAAGGGGGAAGTCTTCTAAAAAAAGAAAATAGCGTGAGCAACAAGCATCCAAAAGAGAAATGTGAGTCACTTTAGTAGGAATATATAATTAGATAAGTTTTTTTTTAAAAAGCAAAAATTAGTAATTTGGAGGGTGCATAAGACTAGAGAGTTAGACAGATGAACCTTACAGAGAGTATTATATGTTAGACCAAGGAACCTGGATTTGCTTTGTAAAATTCAGGGCACTGTTAAAGGACTTTAAGCAGAGGATTAACATTGTCCACATTGCATTTTAGCTAGATTATTCTGGCAGGATTGCAGAGCATGGATCTGAAGCAGAACAATGTTAGAAGTAGGAACATAGTTTGGATGATAACACAAGACTTGGGAAGATGAGGAGACTCTCAAGTAAAAAAAGGTAATGGGGAGTGTTGTGCAATAAAGGATTTGACTGGCCTTTGTCCTAAGCTCCTGGGAGGAAGCCTCCGAGCCCTTGGAATTTCACAAATGACAGGAGTATCTTTGTTATTCATAGTGTTGTCCTCAGACTATAGCGGATTTTATGCTATTGAGGTTACTCATGGTGAGTCTCTAGATAGTTTATGCTAATGAGATGATTCAGGATGCGGGCTGGTCATACCACAAAGGCCAACCATGTGATTGGAGGATTGGAGCTTTGAGACGTTGGTATCTGCCTGACCTTTGGGGAGGGGAGGAGACCTGGAGATTGAATTAATGCATGGCCAATGATTCAATCAACCATGCCTTTGTAATAAAACCTCAGTTAAAACTCTAGACACCAAAGCTTGGTTGGGTGAGCTTCCCTAGTTGACAGCACTTGAATGTGACAGGAGAGTGATGTATCCTGACACTGGGGAGCTCAGCATTGGGGACCCTCCTAGACTCCACCCTGTGCATCTCTTCCTTGCCTGATCTTGATTTGCTACAGTAAAACTATAATCATAAACATAGCACTGTCTTGAGTACTTTGAGTCATCCCATTAAATGATTGAAACTGAGGGGGTAGCGGGAATGCCCAAATTTGTTGCCAGTTTGTCAGGCGTGAAGGTGCCCTGAGAACCCCTGGGCTTGAGGCTGGTGTCTGAAATGAGGACAGTTCTATGGAAACTTAACTTGTGACGTTCACCCCAACTCTGGGTAGTTAGTGATGGAATTGCATTGCAGGGAGCAAAAAGGAAAGGAGACGTAAACTTGGTACTTGTCAAGTTCCAAACAAAAGAAATTCCAATTGCACTCTAGGCTAAACATCAGTTGGATTTGATGTCAATTGGAGTTAGATGCTCACTTCAGAATATTCACTTGTGTTGGCTGTCGTGATTGTCTCGTGAGACGTTTTAAAGTTGCCCGTGCTGTGGACCATATTCTGTTGCATAGGACTACGCCACAGACTGTAGGGCACGTAGTATGACTGGACCCTGCCCAGTGAATCTGCTCCTAATACATACAATAACCAAAGATGCCCCAATAAATTTCCAAAATGTACCATGTTTACTAAGGACCACTGGCTGATGTAGAATGAGAGAAAAATCATGTAGGTAGACAGGAATAAAATGCTGAGTGATAACAGATTTAAGCTAGCACAGAAAAAGCAGGACAGGTAGGGACCTGAGAATTAACAGTAAAACTAGTAGAAAAATGAAGAGAGTAAGACATACAACCCAAGGGATTTTGTTTAATAAACAGCTAACAAGTTAAAAATTCAGAATGTTTTTGAAAGAGATAGAGGATTATTGGTGTCTTTTATATAGCAAGACAGTTTTCACTGACAAGCAGAAGGAAAATTTTCTGACTTTACAGAGTACCTTGCTGTCTGTTTTTCAAGACTAAGAAATTTTGGCTAAATAATGTCTAAATATTTGGATAAAAGTGAGAAATTCTATCTGGAAACTTACAAATCCAGATATTGAATATTAAATGTTTGATGCAGATAGCACAAAATACCTGGAATGTTCTTATGTCTTCTCTGTGAATATAGGAACAACAAACTCAATTTTTCCTGTGTAGAAGACTTCTGTGACCACATGTGTGGGGGTTTTCCCCACACACCAAGCAAGCTATCAGTCTGCAGCAGACACCAGCTGGGTGTCCTCCAATTCAATTCTGACATTTTCTGTCTGCAGATAGGGTCAGATTCCACTGGTTGAGGACTCACTCCCACAAGACTGTCCCCCACCGCCAATGCCAATCACAAGCCTCAGATTTTTGTACCTGTCCTTCTGACCAAACCAGCTGTAAATCAGGATTCCCATGATCCCCCTTTTGAGTTCAATTAATTTGCTAGCAGCTCACTAGTACTGAGGGAAACACATACTTATATTTACCAGTTTATTATAAAGGATACTACAAAAAATACCCAATGAAAAACAGATGGAAGAGATGTACAGGGCAAGCTATGTGGGAAGGGTCTTGGAGCTGCCGTGACCTCTCTGAGAATGCCACCCTCCAGAAACCTCCATGAGTTCAGCAATCTGAAAGCTCCCTGAACTCAAGCTTTTTTTCGAGATTTTTATGGAGGCTTCATTGCACAGGCATGATTAATTACATCATTGGCCATTGGTGATCAACTGAACCTTCAGCCCCTCTCCTCTCCCCCAGTATCTGGGAGTAGGGCTGAAAATTCTAACCTTCTAATCCTACCTTGGTCTTTCCAGTGAACAACCGTCATCCTGAACCTACCCTAGGGTCCGCTAACCACTAGTCAACACATCAGAAAGCAACAAGACACTTATCACTGTGGAGATTCCAAGGATTTTAGCAGTTACATGCCAGGAAACTTGAGGAAGACCAAGTATGTGTTTCATAGTATCACATTAACTTTTTTTACTATGTCTGAACTTCAGAACATAGTATGATTTATGAAATGAGAATAAATGTTTAATTGTTCATCCTATTCTTCACTCTAAATCCAGATGTTTGGTCTAAACTTATACATAGAGCATAAAAGTGCATTTCAAATTTACCACAAACAAATGATAAGAATTTTATATCTCTAGGTAAATATGTAAGAATTAGGCAATTTTAAGTTAATTTTTGCAATTTAATTTTGCTGGCTGTGAATTTAGAAATGTCTATGCGTCTTTCATTATTACTAATATAAGGTGATATCGCAACTATATGTGTCTTTTGTAAACTTTAATTTACATGTTCATTTTATTTCAATTTTAATTAGGTGGTGAATAAAAAGGCAACTTTAAGCTTTTTTTTTTGTTGTTAATTTAAATTAAAGAAGATATGGCTTAGGCACGAATTTGAGAAGATCCTGGAAAGTGATTTATAATTTATTTTTTGATTACTAGGCAGTAGTCATTTAGAAAACTAGATTAAAATAGATAAAATTTTACAACGTTGTATTTTAAAATAATGGTATCGAATATTGCTACACATGTGCACATATGGCAGAAGAATGATACATTTCTTGTAATAATTATTGGTTTTGTATCTCTCTATTTTGTTTGATTCTGGTGTATATTATTTGCAGGATGAATCACTGTTCAGATAGCATTTGTTACTGTGATTAACACAGAATTACAAGATCAATTCATTTACCCCAAATAAGAAATAAAAACAGATAATTAAATGAATTTATGAAATTAGATGTATCAATTAAATTGACTAATGAATTATCCTTCAATTAAAATTAGTTAATTGTGGATAAACTGATTTATTTTTGTCTTGGGGATTTTATAATGAATTTGATATTCATCTGCCCTTTATCAGTCTTCTGCAAGGTTGATTTCAGTGTAACTTTATTTTCTTTTATTTCAAAGTATAATGAGGGTACAAATATTTTTGGCTACATGGATCACTTTTATAATGCTTGAGTCATGGTTATAAGTGTGCCCATCACCCAGATAGCGTTCATTGTACCTGTTGGGTAGGTTTCACGCATCCCCTCCTTCCCCACCCTGCCTGATTTCTGATAAATTTTACTTTCCTTTGTGCACATGACAGTTTATCGGTTAGTTCCAATTTAATAGTGAGTACATGTGGTGTTTGCTTTTCCATTCCTTAGACACTTCACTTAAGATAATGGTCTCCAGTTCCATCCAAATTGTTGCAAAAGGCATTAAGTCATGCTTCTTGGTGGCGGAGTAGTATTCCATAGTCTACATAATAACACATTTTGTTAATCCATTCATGAATTGATGGGCGCTTGGGTTGATTCCACATCTTTGCAATTGCAAATTGTGCTGCAATAAACATTCAAGTGCAGGTGTCTTTTTGATAAAATGACTT
The DNA here is from genome assembly GCA_004363605.1 of Indri indri. Lineage (NCBI taxonomy): Eukaryota > Metazoa > Chordata > Mammalia > Primates > Indriidae > Indri > Indri indri. The sequence goes on along the minus strand of RJWJ010005091.1, from coordinate 1,863 downwards.
ATTTTCCTTTGAATAAATACCCAGTAGTGGGACTGCAAGATCAAATGGTTCTTTTAGGTTTAGTTCTTTGAGGTACCTCCATATTGTTTGCCATAGAGATTGTGTTAATTTGAAGTCCTATTAACAGTGTATAAGCATTCCTTTCTCTCTGCATCCAAGCCAGCAACTATTATAATATTTTTGGACTTTTTAATAAAAGCTATTCTAACAGGGGTAAGGTGTTACCTCATTGTGGTTTTAATTTGCACTTCCCTGGCAATTAGTGACATTGATCATTTTTTCATATGTTTATTGGTCATTTGTCTATCTCCTTTTGAAAAGCTTCTGTCCATGTCTTTTGCCTACTTTTTTGATGGGGTTGTTTGATTTTTGCTTGCTGATTTGCTTGAGTTATTTACAGAATCTGAATATTAGCCATTTATTAGATGCATAGTGAGTGAAAATTTTCTCCCATTCTGTAGGTTGTCTGTTTGCTTTGTTGATTATTTCCTTGGTTGTGCAGAAGTTTTTTAATTTAACCAGTTCCCATTTATTTTTGTTGTTGCTGTGATTGCTATTGGGGTCTTCTTCACAAATTCTTTGCCTAGGCTGATATCTGGAACAGTTTTTCTAACATTTTCTTCTAGAATTCTTATGGTTTGATGCCTTACATTTAAGCCTTTTATTCATCTTGAATTAATTTTTGTGAGTGGTGAGAGATATGGATCCTGTTTCATTCTTCTGCATGTGGCTATCCAGTTGTCCCAGCACCATTCATTGAATAGGGATTCTTTTCCCTGGTGTATATTGTTGTATGCTTTGTTAAAGTTCAATTGGCTGTATGTGGATAGTTTTATATCTGGGTTTTCTGTTCTGTTCTGTTGGTCTATGTCTCTATTTCTGTGCCAATACCATGCAGTTTTGGTTACTATATCTTTGTAGTGTAGACAGATGCAGAAAAAGCATTCAACAAAATTCAGCACCCTTTCATGATAAAAACCCTGAACAAGCTAGACAGAGAAGGAACCTGTCTCAAAACCATAAAAGCCATATATGAAAAACCCACAACCAACATCATACTGAATGGGGAAAAGCTGAAAACATTCCCGCTAAGAACTGAAACAAGACAAGGTTTCCCATTGTCACCACTTCTATTTAACATAGTGGTGGAAGTCCTAGCCAGAGCAATTAAACAAGAGAAAGAAATTAAGCATATCTAAAGTGGGAAAGAAGAGGTCAAACTATTGCTTTTTGCTGAGGATATGATCTTATATCTAGAAAACTCCAAAGATGTCACCAAGAGACTCCTGGAATTGATAAACAAATTCAGCACAGTCTCAGGGCACAACATCAATGTGCACAAATCAGTAGCATTCTTACATACCAATAATAGTCAAGCTGAGAGTCAAATCAAAGACTCGATACCATTCACAATAGCTATAAAGAAAATAAAATACCTAGCAATAAGCTTAACCAAGGAGGTCAAGGATCTCTACAAAGAGAACTATGAAACACTGAGAAAAGAAATTGCAGATGATACAAAGAAATGGAAAAAGATATCATGTTCATGGATCGGTAGAATCAACATTGTTAAAATGTCCATACTAGCCAAAGTGATTTGCAGATTCAATGCAATCCCCATCAAAATACCAATGTCATATTTCACAGATCTAGAAAAAAATACCTCTATGCTTCATTTGGAACCAGAAAAGAGCCCAAATAGCCAAAGCCATCTTATGCAAAAGGATCAATGTAACTTTAGTCATTTTTAATTCAAGTTACTAGTATCTCTTTCATTTTAACTTTCCATGTACTTATATGCTAATATCTATGCCTGTAATTCACTCTTCAATGTAGAATAGATACATGTCAGGAGGATTTTTT
>RJWJ010005090.1:0-70580 GCA_004363605.1 Indri indri | reverse complement strand
TGGTTTTGATTTGCATTTCCCTGATGATTAGAGATGTTGAGCATTTTTTCATATGTTTTTTGGCCATTATTCTGTCTTCTTTTGAAAAGTTTCTGTTCATGTCCTTTGCCCACTTTTTGATAGGGTTGTTTGATTTTTTCTTGTTGATTTTCCTGAGTTCTAAGTAGATTCTAGTTATCAGCCCTTTATCAGATTTAAAGGCATCTTTACTTTTTAAAGCTGTAAGGTCGAACCACTAATCGAGACTAGCACTGTATCATCTCTCACATTTAGCTCACATTTACTTCAGTTTCATGTGAAGACTGTGTTATACCTCACCCTTGGTTTTATGTTCAAGTATAGCAAAATATGAAACATGGAGATACAAAAATTAAAATATTGATTTTTAACACCATAATTCTAAATTTTGATTTTTAAAAATTGCATGTCCATTGAAAGGGCTAATCTAAAAGGAGGCAGATTTTCATAAATTAAAGTCTTTTATTTTAAAAACTCACTGGCTTTCCCAAAGTTACAAGAATTCAGGAATCATAGTATGATTATATAAAAGGTAGATCTAATAACAAAGTTCACTGTAGCACAGTTTTTCTCATTCATTGGTGGTGTTAGAATATTTGGAGCATTTTTTTTTTTGAGACAGAGTCTCACTCTGTTGCCCAGGCTAGAGTGCTGTGGCATCAGCCTAGCTCACAGCAACCTCAGACTCCTGGGCTTAAGCGATCCTCCTGCCTCAGCCTCCTGACTAGCTGGGACTACAGGCATGCGCCACCGTGCCCGGCTAATTTTTTCTATATATTTTTAGTTGTCTGGCTAATTTATTTCTATTTTTTAGTGGAGAAGGGGTCTTGCTCTTGCTCAGGCTGGTCTCGAACTCCGAGCTCAAGTGATCCTCCAGTCTCGGCCTCCCAGAGTGCCAGGATTACAGGCGTGAGCCACTGCGCCCGGCCATGGAGCATTTTTTGAATAGGTGATACAGGCACATAATAAAAATTTTAAAGCTACAAAAGGGAAAAACTAAATCTCCTACCACTGGCCGTAAACTACCAGTTCTCTTCCCCAGAGGTAGCCACAAGTCCCGGTTTCTTATGGATCCTCCTAGACTTGATTCTGCGTTTATAAACATATGAGAAAAAATCTAATTTTTCCCCCACATAAATGAAATTTCAGCACCTTGCTACTTTTTTTTTTTTTTTTGGTAGTTTCCAATGTATCTCGGAGATCTTTCCACATCAGTTCATACAGAACTGGCTCATTCTTTTTAACAGTGGCAAAGTATGCCACCACAGGTCATGTATCCCTAATCCAAAAATCTGAAATGCTCCAAATATCTGAAATCTGAAATGCTCCAGAATCCAAAAGTTTCTGAGTGGCAACATGATGCTCAAAGGCCATGCTCATTGGAACATTTCTGATTAGGGATGCTCAGCCAGTAAGTATAATGCACATATTGCAAAATCAAAAAAAAAATTTGTAATCTGAAATGCTTCTGGTTCTGAGCACTTTGAATAAGGGATACTCAACCTGTATATGTGATACCATAATTTAACCAGTTATTTGAAGTATTTATCTTTGATGCCAGTGCATCTAAATGATGTGATATCTGATATCACTTCACGGTGTATGTTTATAAATCTGATATGTTTGAGACTTTATTTCTTCCTGGGCCCTTTGGGAGAACAGTTGCCTACTGCACAATAGTGTTTGGTCTAAGAATATGTAGTCAAAACAGTTGAGCATCTTAAAGAGGTATTAACAGAATTAAAATATATTTCAAATGAGTGAATGTTTTCATTCCTTTAAAAAAAGCTTTAGGTTTTTCCTGGCCAGTCTAAGTAAACTACTAAAATATAATTTTGATATAATTTCAAAAATATATATTAAGGTTTCTCATGTTTTAAATAGTAAAATTTAGGTAAGTATTTCACATGAGAAAAATGCCACTGTGGATCTTTGATGTATATTTTTGTTTTCCAATAGGCTCTTTCAAGTGAATCATTTGAGAGACTTCCAGTTTTTAATAAGTCTGCGTGGCGCCATTACAAGACCACGCCTGAAGCTGACGACTGGAGCAATCCCAGCAGAGAACCTAGAGATGCTTCCAAATACAAAGCTAAACAGTAGCGTATCACTTTGATTTCCATTATAAAGTATCTGATTTGTCCCCAGAATGTATTAATACCATCTAGATGATTGACTGTTACTTTCAGCTAAATTTTCTTTGCAGTTTTATCACTGGAAAAGCAAAGTGATCCCTAGAGAAAGAAAGATTGAAGCACTTTTCACCCTAGACAGAAAGATAGCAAGAATTGGGTAGCCAGAGTAGCCATTCAAATAGAGGTCCCACTGTTCTAGGAATTCTTATACTGTAGAGGTATTAACAACAGAGAGCAGGGCTTTGGCCTGCCATGAATTTTGTTTAAAAAGCAGTTAAGTTTGCAATTTGCCATCATCCTTAGAGATTGACAGAAGAATGTTTACAGAAATGTCGTGGGTTGAAACTGAAAAAATGAAGTTAAAATTATCAATTAAGATTAAAAAATGTGGTCTATCCATACAATGGAATATTATTTGGCCTTAAAAAGGAAGGACATTCTCACATATGCTACAACATGGATGAACCTTGGAATCATTATGCTAAGTGAAATAAGCCAGACACAAAAGGATAAATACGTGATTCCACTTATATGTGCTACCTAGAGTAGTCAGATTCACAGACAGAAAGTAGAAGTGTAGTTGCCAGGGCCCCGGGGGTAAGAGGAAATGGGGAGTTGTTTCATGGGTACAGAGTTTCAAGTTGGGAAGATGAAAAACTTCTGGAGATGGATGGATGGCAATGGTTGCACAACAGTGTGAATGTGCTTAATGCCAATGAACTGTACACTTAACCATCGTTAAGTTCAATGTTATATATAGTTTGTCACAATAAAAAAATTTAAAAACAAGGAAAAAATTATCACAGAATAAAAAGTTTCACTATTTTATGGTAATAAGAAACATAATCCAATCTTTGGCTGTCAATTTTTTTCTTCTGACTACCTTTAAGCTCCAACTCTACTAGCAACAGTAAGGATTCTGTTTCTTTGTTTAATTTAAGATAATCTTTTATTAATAGAAAGGTAGTATATGTGCATTATAAAAAATTAGAAAACATAAATAAGCCAAAAAAGAACGGAGAAACCACTGTGTTCCCACAACCCAGAGATTGCCACTGCTCCAGCTTTTTGCCTGTTCTTCCAGATGTTTTGCTATTTGTGTATACATGTATTTTTCCCCAAATGAAATCACATTGTTCATACTGTTTTACAACCGGCTTTTGTTTCATTCAACCATCCCTATCTTTCCATGTTAATAAACTTTCATCTTATTCAAATTCCTCTGATTTATCTAAACTGAGATCTCTTCCAGGACCACATAATACATGGGTAATCTCAAGTTGTTTTTAAGCTAGTACATTTTGTTGTTCAGAGACCATGTCAGTTCTCTTGCAAAATGTCCCACCTTGATTTGCTTGCTTCTTTAAAATGTCATTTGGCCTGTTCCCCGTTCCCTGTATTTCCTGTAAACTGGAAGCTGATTAAAGGCTAACGGAGAAATTTTTGCTAGAATATTCCATAAGCACTGTTGCATTACACTATAAGACCCATGATAGCTGGTTGATCCCCCATTAAGTGATGTTAAGATTGACCATAGTTTAGGTGATGGCTGTCTGATCCCTCCTCGGCATAGTTATTTTTCCCTTTTTCACTAGAAGGTAATCTGTGTGGTATGTTGGCACCATACAAACGTATCCTTACCCATCAGCCATTCACCTAATGGTTTTTACCCCCATTGATTATTTTGACTTGATTTCAAGGTAAGAAGTTGGGTTAAAAGCCGCCATCAATGATGACAAGTGAGTTTATGGCTTTGTCATTTTGAGTATTAAGGATATTTTAGATTTTTATTACTTTGATGTGTTTTAATCAGTACTTATATTTATTGAAGCATAACATATAAGCTTGATATATTTTTATATCTGTATTTGTAGTGCTCCAAAAGACCCCTTTCGAATCAAACTCCTCTCCCTCCCCACTCTCCACCACGTAACCATTTTTCTGTTTCTGTCACCATAGATTCTCTTCTTGAACCTAAAACAAAAGTAACATATAGTGCGCACCCTTTTTGTGTCTGGCTTTCTGTGAGTTTCATCCATGTTACTGTACATAGTGGTGCTTTTCCTTTCTGATGCTTAAATTGGCTCACTTTTGGCAAATGGGAGCTATTTCAAGCTGGATCCTCTGTATTCCATCGACATAAAACCATTAATCTTTGAAAGTTTTCTTGCCCAAGATGATGTCCCAACCTTAAGTCTTCTGTGCCCCTGTCCTGGAATCAACCATTTCCCCCAAGGAGACCTGTTTCTTTTTAATCAGTATTAGAGACTGTAATCTGGGAGTTGAGAGTGTTTATTATACCTTTCCTAGACCCTTTTTCTGGACGGAGATACAAACACACACACACACACACACACACACACACACACACACACACGTTCATATTGATATTTTTATTCTCTTAACATTGCAGTTTCTCCCTAATGTATTTTAATTGTATGTATTTCTTCTCACCCTGAAAACCTTGATTCTTGATATCCCCAACATAATGCAACAGAAAGATATTTGTACATAAATATGTTAATAGTTTATATATCAATAGCTTTGCAATTTTGTACCATCATAGTAGCATTGGTCTTTTCTGATAAGTGATATGAAGGGTATCTATACTGGTGTTTATTTTTTTCTGTGGAAGTGTCATGATGGATGTGAGTGCATTATTGCTGGACTGGCCACTCATCTCAAATGACGAAATTTAGAAGAGTTTGGTTTGTACACACACACATACACACACACACCCCATTCGTGGCTGAGATTAACGTAAATCAGCTTGAAATACCTGGATCAGTTCAATTTCCCTCAATTCCATTTTCATTTTGTGTGTAAGTCAAATAGCATGTTCAGCATCCTTGCGACCAGTTAATTCAAAGTATTGTTCTGATCAGTGGAGTAATTTGAGTAGTGCAAAAGCCATCTTTATAAATAATAAGGTCCATTTTGGTTGCAAAAGGTAGCCTTAATTGAATATTGTTTTAAAGGCGATTCTAAAACTCTAAATAGGTTAGCAGGTTGTATGTTAATTAAGTATGAGTCTTAATTTCCAATATGTTATTAGACAAATTTTAGTAGAAAGCCATTTTTAAAAGTCCAAAATGCTTAGCCTGACAATTAAAATTGCTAAACTATACAAATAAAATAATTGGTAGATAGTTGGGGAAAGTGTTTAGTAGTTCTGATAAATTCACTAGGTGTTTATATGTGAGAAATTCTAAGAAAATTTATTCTTAAGGAAAATTTTCTTAGAAATTGTAAGAAAATTTATTTGCTAAACAGTTTTTTAGTAACAGCTTTATTGAGATTCACATACCGTAAAATCCACCCCTTTAAAATATACAATTCAGTGATTTTTAGTATATTGAGAGTTGTGCAACCTTCCCTACTATCTAATTTTGGAACATTTTCATCACCCCAAAAAGAAACCTCATACCCATTAGCAATCACTCTCCATTTCTAATCAGGGTTTTAACTGAGAGTAAAGAACTGTTTTAAAGTATATGTAAGTAATTAAGTGGTAATTCTTTTTCTGTGGTAACCATAAAAAATAATTCAGAGATAAGGCAAGGGTTTTTGGATTAGTACTATAACTAAATGTTCTAAGTCAGGCTTGGTTAAAACAGAGGACGCTGTACTCATAAACTCACTATGGATATTCCCATTATTTTCTTTGTAGGGACAAGATCAAGACTAATAGAACTTTCTAGAGAACTGAATGCTCTGGTCCTCTCTGTGAAGAAAGATTGTCATCTGCAAGTCAACCAGAGAGGACTCCTTCCACCAACTCTGAGCGTGGCACCATAGTTATTCCTAGTGCTTGAGTATGTATTGTCTCCATACCAGCTGGACCTTTCTATGGAGTTTTTCTTGTAGTTACTTCAGATCTTCCACTAAGGTAGTAACTGGAGTAATTTTGCGTAGTGTCTTGCTGCGGTGTGGTTGGCGCCTGTCACAGAAGAGCACAGAGCCTCCCTGGAGCTCTCGTGCCCTCGTGCTCTCCATCTCGTCCTCGTAGAGTCTCTAGTGTCTACAGTGCCCCCAGGGTTTGAGCTCCTCCCCCATTTCAGGAACAGGAGATCCTACTGTTGCTCTTTGTGACCAAATACCGTATTTGTCCCAAACCTCCAACTAGGGCCTGGAGAACCTGGAGGTAGAAGACATCAGCTGAGCATGCCTTGAGGATTCAGTCCCAGGGCCCTTCCTCACTCCTGTGCATCCCTCCTCCGCTCTCTGATTTAGACTCTGCCTTCTTCCATCTGATCAGATTCTCATTGTGAGGTGCGGCCACTTCCATGTTAGATCTTACTCATTGATGCCTTGATTTTATTTTAAAAATTGTTCGTGTACTTCTATTGATTAAAGTGTTCCAAAAGTTGTCTTGAAATTTTCCACTTAACTGCTTGGTTTCAAAGATCTTAGGTGAAAAGTTGCCTCCTGGTCAATATCAAGTTTGTAGAATGGAAAGTGGAGTTTTTATGCTTTTGTCAGACTTTCATCAATCTAATATTGTACCTTTGTCATATTATACTCCTTTGTAGTCTTCTAAGGAATTGGATTTTCCTGTGTGATGCACTTTACTAGTCACAAAATAGACTAGTTTATGTTGTAAAATAGACTGTCTAGCTTATGTTGAAAAATGCTCTAGGTCTTCATAATTTTCATTTGTATTCATTTTAGCCAGTTTTAGAATTGTCAGCGCGATGTGATTTTCACAATCCTTTACTTTTTGCAGTAAAAGTTGGAAGTAGCAATTGGCAGAGAACTTGGATAAGGAAAGAGGAATGATGTTATATTTACCCGTAGAAACAGAAGCGATCTAAGAGTCCAGATTAAAACTAACATCTTACACAGCTCCACAGGATGTGCTTCTCTTCACGACAGTTTTTCATATATATCATCTACTCTGACTTCTGCTCTCCTTTAATGTCTGTGTAAACGTTTCAGTCCAAGTTTGAAATATCGAGTCCACTGATTTAGAAGTTTTAACTTACAAACTATTCCTCCTCCCTTAGTCATCTGATAGTATCAATGCACTTGTCCCCAGTGCCACAGCAGTGGGGGGATTTTTCCCTAGGAGGGGTTGTGGTCTGACCAGCTGCATGTGTCTCTGTTACATCTCTGTTTCTCTTAGTTCCTCTGAGTCTGATTTTCTTTCATTTCTTTATATTACCTGAGCTTATGATAGTTCTCTTCATCTTTAGAAAGATCTCATCTCTTCCATCCCTAGAAGCATCTCAACAGGGAACTCATATATAATGAGTCAGGTAAAAGAAATACCGATGTACTTCTGAGAAAATGGGAAGAGATGGGTCATATGTTGGCCGGTTGGTTTGAGGACCGAGTCAGTGTCTGGCAGATGGGACCGTTCCATGTGATTATTTTTGTGTGCTGTAAAAGATTTAAAAATAATGGTCCTTAACATTTAAAGACCCTAGCTTCCTTACAAACATTAGATGTATATCAGTATCTAGGCCTCGGTTTCCAATCACACTCCTTTGTATTTTCAAGTATAATATGCTGTAGGAGAAAGGAGGCAATTTAAGTCATGCTACCCATAACCTTGTTCTGGCAGTGTTTTTAGTGTTTGCTACACCCTCACAAGCAGCACATGGAAGGGTTAAATATGGGAAATGTGGTATAGAAAAATCCTATCACATTCTTCCCTTGTATAAGTCTTTTTCAAAAGAAAAGATTTATTTCAGTGTTCTGATGACCTAATCGGTAGTCCTTTGCTAACATACTTTTTAGCTTACTCATCTCCATCTGACCTGAGCACAATCTTGCTTCTCCTGTCTTTGTTTTCTCCATTAAGAGTTTGTCTTTGCTTTTAAAGCAACCACAAGAAGATTTTCAGGAACATCTTGCATTCTCACGGTTTACCACGTATTTATTTATCCTTTTTCGTCAGCTGTATATGATTCTCTGAACTTAGACGCATCTTCTAGCTGTTGGCTGCCTTTGTCTATAAGCCAATGGTGAGATTTTCACATATAGGTTGTAACATAAATAGACATTGACCCTTTTTCAGTTGAATTCTTTCCCAGTCCTCTGTATTGCCCTCTCATTTACTCTGTTTTAAGTATTTGGGGACCATGTCTACTATTTGAAATAGTGCCTGGCACATAGTAGGTACTTAATAAATATTCGTTGAATCAAAGAATGAAAACTGACAGACATTTACCTTAGGTGGTGGAGCAACATCTAAGTTCTTAAACCATCATTGCCTCCAAATTAAAAATAATTCAGGTCAGGAGCTGTGGACGGACTGAAATTTCCTTTCTATAGTGCTAAGAGATGACTTTAAAATGTAGAGAAATGAAAGGAAAGAAATAGGGATGGATGCACAGGAGCCACCTGGTCCTTTCTCTCTCTGATTTTGGCTCCTTAATATAGGGGTTCTTTTCATCCAAACATGATGTGATTTTCCAGCCTTGCTTATAGATGCCAAAGAACTTTCACTTACAGCATCCCATTTGATGCTATGAGGTGGACCGTGCAGGTGTATCTCTATTTTTCATATGAATCCCAAGACTTAAGTGGTGCAAAGGTGGCCTGGTAAGTGAATGGAAGAACCGAAGTGAGCAGCTGGGTGTTCTCGTTCCTAGGCTAGTGCTCTGAACGATACGCCAGGTAATTAGCATTATCTCTTTTGAGGAATTTCCTGGGTATACTAATCTTCAAGGGTAAGCTCTAAACCAAAAATTTTCTATTGTGCAAGGTAATTCCATTCAAGAGAGGTTTTCTTTTGTGTGTTTCCATTTTGGCATAGTTAGAAGAGATAATCAAATGGATTTGGCAGCTTTTACCTAGAAAGACAGGCAACTTAAACTGTATAGCTGTAGGTAATTACAAGAGTTATTTAGACTTAATTCTATGTTTGAATGAATTCAGTGTTCACTGCCAGCCTTTTCATACAAAGACTCCACTTTTATCTTTTGGTGGACTGAATTACAGCTTCGGTTAGATTTTTCTTGCATATTTACAAATGTATTTCTGTTGCTGTTCCTTATGAACAATAACTTGGCTGGCTATCAGATTCTTGGATCAGATCCACTTTCCCTTGATTCTTTGGAGCTGTTGCTTTATTGTTGTCTAAATCTGGTGGTGCTGAGATGTCTGAGTCCAGACAGATTTTTCTTCCTCTCTTTTGAATACCCTGCATGTTCACCTGGATACTTGTGATTCTTTGTTTATTCTTGAAATTCAGTAACTTTATTTGGGTATGTCTCAGGATTGACTGTTGTCTGTTGGCTTTTTCCGGTACGCAGCGAGCATTAGATATTGTCATTTCAGGGCTTTCTGCATTTTGTATTGGTTTATTCTGCGCTCCTCTTCAGGGATTTGTCCTTATGTTGGCACTGTTAACTGTCCTTCACATTTATCCCTAGATGGCTTTCGTCACCTTATCTTTCTTCATGCTGTGGGATTTTTTCTCAAGTTTTGTCCTTGTCACTGACCGACTCAGTTTTCTGTACCATTGATTCTGGGCCTTGTTGCTTATAATGTTGCTTTCACTTCTGTTTTATTTTTTATCTGTTTCTTTCCTTAGCTCATTATGTTGTTCTCTTTGATTCCTTATTTCATTTCTTTGAGGTCTGGACCATTTTATATGTGATTTTTGTGGTTTCCAAACTCATTCTTTTTCCAGAAGGTATTAATATATATCTGTCTTTTGCTTCTTTCATTCCTTTCCTTGTATTGTTTTGCTTTTATATTGCTGCACAAGTATCATGCTGACCCTTTCTGCTTGTTATTTGTCTTTGCCTGGGACCAGTTCTGTCTGTCCCGGAAGAGTGTGGGTAAATCCTTCTTGACTGCTTCTTTTTGAAGTGAGGATCGTTTGAATGATCACCTGAGCACCCAAACTGTAAGGCTAGCTATTGATGAGTTGTAATGGTGGAAGCTGTTTTTGTTTTTCATTCTGCTATTTGGATGTGGGGGAATAAGGAGTGATGCAAAGCCTCCTTGGGACATGTTGTCTCTAAGTGCCTTCCGTGGATGCTGTTGAATCCTCTGCCCTGCGGGTGGCCAGGTCCCATTGGGAGAAAGGGATTCCCTTTGCATTCCCCCATTCCCACTAGTTGTCACCCTGGCAAGAGTGTGGTAGGTTTGTGCTTGCGCTCTGCTGGATTATATGTAGTGAGCATTTGTCCAGTTGGCTCCTGAGTTACTGTTTCTCCTCTGCTCCTGCTTCCTGCCACTCTCTTCCTCTTTAGGATGCCAGAGGGAATGAACACAAATGGTGCATCTGAGATCTGAACCTCCCCTCCTCGTTTTTGTTTCTGGAAACGTGCCCACGCAGAGTGCACTCAGCTTCTCCTGACTGCTGCCAGGCCCTGTTAAGCCAAGTTAAATGATTGGTAGAGTTCTTGGGAGCCTTCTCATGAACTGCCCAGTAACTGTGGCCTGCTGGAGACTGGGAGAAATGCCGTTTGTCCCAACTGCATTGTGTCTGTCAGATACTCCCCTGGAGTCCATGGTATGAGGTTGTGGCTTCATTATAGATAGCTTCTTGTTCAGCTTTTGGATGTGTGTTTTGGAGGGCAGGAGCACTTATGTAAACATGCATTTGTTCTGCCATGTTTCCCAGCAGTCCAGGTGCTTAAACATTGACTTTAAAGATAATATCCTTTATAATCTATATGTCAGCAAACAGAAGGAACCAATATTGCCAGCAGAAGGGACCATTAACAACTTAATCACTACAGGATTTTTGTTTGCTATTCTGTGTGGAAAGATAACTTTTAACTGAGGTTCCTGTCCCATTGATTAGAGAGATCTGTACCTCCTGGTTTGAAATCAGGGACATGTGACATTTTAATGAACTTAAGTTATCAGCCATTGATGATTTTTAATTAGTTGATTAAATACGATAGAATATTTCAAACTAGCACATCATCAGAGTTATCAAGAGAAGTTTAAACACGTTTTACAAGTTGCTAGTCGAGCTGTCCCACTGAAGGGATTAACCCTTCTGAGAGCTTTACTGTCACACAGGTTTTCTTACCTGTCTTTTCAATCAACCCATTTTAAGATTTGGTTTATTAAGAAATAGAAAAGTGTTAAGCCTTCATCAGGGTTTTTTTTTTGTTGCTGTTGTTAGTCACCAATATATATTCAAGTGGTCTGTAGATCTGGGGCCTACCACCGAAGCATACCCGGTTAATGTTTTGAAAGTGCGTTTACAGGAAGATCACAGAGGGTAGTGGTTTTATTTGTCCTGTTTGTAGGATTAAAGTGTCCTTGCCTCGGTGGTCAGCACATCCCCACTAGGCAAGCGGCAGCAAACTTTTGTCACCTTCAGAGTTCCAGCATAACGATCAAGGAACACGAGTGACAGCCTCACTGTAGTCACCAAGCTCTACCCTAGGCAGTGCCTTCCCCTTAGGCCAGAGTTTTTGCCCTAGTGTCTGTCCTGGTGTGAAATGGAGAATTGAAGACAAGCACCCACATGTAAGAGAGAGTAATGAACTGAAGGTGGCAGACAGAGGAGTCCTATGAAGAAAACCTATGTTCAGTCTTCCATTTAGATAATATCCATTGTCTGCTGTGTGCTAGAAACTCTGCTAAATGCTAGGCACGTGGCAGTGATCAAAGCAGACAGAAATCCCTGCCTCATAAGCCCATGTCCTATTAGGGGAGACAGGCTGGAAGCAAAATAAGGAAATTTTATAGTACAGTTGGGAGATAAGTGCTATGGAGAAAAATAAAGCCAGGAAGGGAGATGCAGAGGGCAGCTCCAAACCTTCTAAAATGTTGTTTTCATCATGGAAAGGTGTGTTCCTTAGAGGAGGAAGTATTAGTGATTTCTGAGTTCTTTTCACCTTTGTGTTTATTGATCTGAATTTGGAGAGTCTGTCTTCTGTGCCTGGCTCTGCAGGGGACCCCATCGAGGTCCCTGCACTGCGGCTTCGGGTAGACAGAATGGACTGAGCTCGTTTCGGTTCATTGTCCTGCTGGCCAGTGGGGAGCAGTGGTCGGTGAGAGGAGCCGGCTTTTACAATCAAATTTCATGCAACGGTGTGGGCTGCTGTTTGCTCATAACAAAAACACAGCTATGGCAGGTTCTGGACCTGTCTTTTTAGGACTTCAGGAATCACTATTTAAATAAAAGTTTAAAGATCTGGATGATGATGTTGGAACTAAAATAGCTCCTTGTCAGAAGGAGAGACCCTATTTAACATTTCTAAACTCATTTTAGAGGTGGAGGAAAGGATTATCCAAGAAGGCTTCCCTCTTAAACCTGCAAATTGTAGTCAGCTGTGCTCACCCCCCAAAATGAAGAAAGTGATATTTCGGTCACAGAATTTTTCAGAAACCTCTCTTTCTGTCTTTTCATCTGTCTCTAAAATAGGGACATGAATTCTCCATGATCCCGGTGATAGGGTTAGGGTGGCCAAGACACGGGCTGTCACTTTGCGTGTGACACAGGTGGCATTCCACAGCAGTCCCTCTTTCCCCCAGAGAGAACATCAAAGCCACAGTGGGCACTTGCAGTTCTCTACACCCGCCTGCCTGGTCGCCCCTGCGGGTAGAGCCGACCTGAGCTAAATCTCCAGCAGCGGGAGGTTTAACTGACTGGAGAAGATGGGGTACATTTAATTATTCCCATCAGTAGGGCCAATTTGTCACCCTTTAAATTAACTTATTTTCATATAAGCAAAAGCACCTTGGGGCATCATTATTGAAAGTCTCCAAGCAATTATGTGATACAGTTATGTGCCTGCATTAGAAGAAAGCCCCCCCTTATCTTGCCTTAATATCCTTAGTGTTTTAATAAGTTCCTAATGCATCCTGTGTGTGCATTTCTTTTCATAAAATACCCATGGTGGAGAATTGGCTTCAGTTCTCACCGTCCCTTCCCCTTCAGTGTTGGTGACTCTGGGGCAGCATACCTGCCAATTGGAAGTGGTGACTTTAGTCTTTGCTAGAGGTCTGCATGTCTCTTGAAAATGCTAAGAAGCAGAGCTTGATGTCTGGAGGCCCATGGTCCAATTTGGACTATTGGGAATATTTTTTGTGGCATTTTGTAAAATGTTACAGCATTGAGATAGTAAATTTGTGAAAATGCTGAATCCAGGAAGCTTGTAGTGAAAAGAGTATGAACTTAACCTGAAAAATATTTCTCTGTTCTATAAATCTCTCAGTGACATTTGGATTAATCAAGCATAATTAAATGTAGTTAGATTTTTGTTAGATTGTAGTTCAATATAATATTCATCTATGGAGAGGGTAATATATTCTGTAGAAATTTTATTAAGCACTTTAGTTGAGCAAACACTGAGGAGAACAAAATCAGCCACAGGAAGGTTAATTACTGAAAAAACACAAAGTATAGTAGATTATGTAAATCATTTTAATTTTGAATACCATGGCTTGAGCTTTAATTTACATAGGTATTTTGGATTTGTTTTTTGCATTATATTTTCCAAAAGTACAGAATTGCAATTGCATTCTTTCAAAGTTCTACTTATTTTGGGATTCCATTAAGTTTGCTGTTATTCACGTTATAGTTTCCAAAAGTGAAGAATTACAGTTGCATTCTAGCTAATTATTTTAGGATTCCACTAAATTTATGTAAATTGTAAGAACTATATTTTTAGTTCTTTACAAGTGATGGTTTTAAGAGAAGTATCAGGAGAGAGAATGCGTGTGAAAGCCTCCCATGCGTGTCTGGCCTCGCAATAAACGTTCATTTAAAAGAAAAAAATAACAAAGGTAAAACATAAGAGTTTAGACTATAGTGATAAATCTTTTTATTTTAGTAATTTCTTTAAAAGGAAAAGTAAAGAGATCAAATTGATTTTATATGTATATTTTTTTGTACTCAGAGAATTACGTTTTCACTACCCTTGCCTGTCTCAGGGAATAGCCTTTGGTAAGAATCCCACGGAAATCTCTGGAACTCTATCATGGTGTGTTCAGATCCGATAGTTCTTATCTAAATTTCAAAGCTAGAGTTTCAAAAGTATCATAATCTCAGGAACATAAGATTATCCAAGAAACCTGAACCTTGCTCCTTTCATGATAAAGGACATCCAAATTTCCTTTGTCTAGAAGGTAAACAAAGATCTCTGTATCATGCTTCTCTGAGATTCTCATAGAGAGAAAAACCCTGCAATTTGATTTTGTTTGATAATTTTGCTTCTTAGCTTTTCAGTGAGGATTGTGTTTTCCATTAGAACTGACTCCTTTGGGGATAAACTTTCACTGAAAAGAACATTCCATTAAATAATTCTCACTTCTGTTAACTTAAAAGTGGCATGTTCATTTGAATTCTCTGGCAAACTGTTGCAAATGGGCCAAAACAGCACAAATGTCAAAGATCATGTATGTACAAAGTGATATTTGCCCTGCAGCTAGCAAAGTAATGTCTAATTCTGGTGCATAGAACTGGTTTAATTGTTCTCCAGTTCATCTTGGTGTTCCAAATTGGTTGAAAATGGCAAACTTAGGAATGCTTATTAATGACAGAACTACATGATGTTTTAAAATATTCTTACCTTGAGATTCTTTTTGAGGGAAAAAAAGAATCTTAACATTTAATTCTGTGTTTTGGCTGTTCACATAATGCTAGACATTAAAAAGGCAGTTACGGAAGTTAAATCCCATTGGAAGTCAGTGGCGTGGCGTGTCACAGAAGGAGTTTGTGAAAACAGGTAGGATGAGTATAAAATGTTCTATTGTTTATATCATGGCACCCCTTTCTTATAAATTCCATTTTCTTTTTGTCATCTGAACTGTTATAACTGTGGGTAACCTCAACCTGTATTTAAAAACTTGGCTTATGCCTTTATCTCTAAAAAGTCGAGATAATATCCCACATGTTGAATTACAATGTTTTAGAATCTTTATAGCTAAGGCTTGTAACTGTAGACATCTTAAAAAACTTGAGACTGCCTGCCACTGAAGAGGGACCAGGTAGAATCTTCTCAGCCTCGCTCGCTGAGTGGTCTCAGGAGGCAGGTTTGGGCTGGCTGCCGCAACCAGCATAAAAAGTAAAATAGAAGGGGCTTGACAAGATCCTGGATCTGTTCCCTTCTTCCCTAGATGCCTGGGTAACTCTTCCTGGGGAACGCATTACATTAAGTCCTTCGGTATCTTGCTTGTCACTTTGAAAAGTTCCTGTTAGAGCTGATATGTGATTTTGACCAATAAGTTGTGCATATACATAAAAATATTTTTAGATTAAATGTGTCTTGACTCTTGAGTGGACAGCCAAGGCAAGGTTTACCTAGAAAATATGAAGTACTGAGTATTTAAAAAATTGAAATTGACTTTATTCAGTGTCGGATGAATTGAGATTTATTGCCTCCTTAGTTTCCATTACTTTCATTGTTAAAATTATGATTCTCTCTTCTCAATTACAATATTTATGCCCATGAGTCCGAATCTGACCTGGTTCGCTTCATGCCTCTGTCAGCTTAGTTACAGTGATAAATGTACACACATGTTCACTGTTCCCAAGCATCTTTGTTTGTAGAATGAAGCCTGGCTGGTACGCCCTGTCATGAATGAGGGATGACTTTGGTTTGAGACAATTTGTCATTCCATGTTCCGTGGAGAAAAGTGTTTTGTCGTGATTGTTAGAAAAACATGGCCAGAGAAGTGTGTGGCTCAGATAATGTTCCCCAGAAGTTGCAGAGCAATCTGTGGTGTCCGTCATAGCCAAACTAGTCCTGGAGCACAGGGACGATTCTGTACCCCAATAATCAGAACAATAAAAATGGTAGTTGTGATTCACGGCATCGGTGTGGTGTTTTCTGAGCTCTGATCCGTATTCTCATCACTCCCACCTATAAACATCTTTTCTCTCTCCCTTGGGTCCTGAGATTCAATACATTAACAGCACCGAGCACCTTCACAAGTTGCTGAAAATGGACAAGGATGTTTACTTAAATTCTTATGATTGATTGAAGGAAAAATAGGTTATTTGGATTCTCTGTAACAGGGATCATTGAGCTCAGCTTTTTAGGGAGAACATCCTATGAGCAAAGTATAGGAGCTGCTTAACAGGAAGCTATTAGAGTGGTATTTTTCAAAATGTGGTCCGTGGATAGGGGAAAGAAGACCATATATATATGGTCCAAGTCAGGACACTTTTAAGAATGAGAAACAGCACCGTTAATAATTTTGCCATCAGTTGTGTAAACAGGTGTAAACCAGGACTGCCTTGGACAAACTAGGATGGCTTGGCCATGGACCACCTAGGCCAGAATTTCCTGAGATGCTGGTTAAATGCAGATTCCTGAGCCCTACCTCAGCTCTTCTGAGTCAGACTCTCTGGAGTAGAGGCCTAGGAATCTATATTTTAACACCCCTCCCCAGGGGAATTCTTTAAAAAGTTAACTTTGCAAACTACTGCCATATAGAATATTCAGAAGACAAACGACTTGAATTTTTCAATTCAAGGGCTGTTGTTTCCATGGCCTCTTACGAGGAACTGGGCAGCACCAACACCCAAACCCAGTGCCTCCAAAGACATTTGGCTGCAGCTTTGTGCTTCCCGAATAATTAAGAGATAGCGTCTTTGTATTATTTAGCAATATGTCATTCTTTCACTAAACATTTAGTGGTGAAGAGGTATCTTTTCGTTTTTTAATTTGAAAACCACGTAACTGCTGTCTTGTGTATTTATCATGAAAAAACAAAAGTTTTTGAAAATTTGAGGCAAATACCTGAGTTTGAATGATTCTCGGTGAGTGTTAATGTCCGGCAATCATGTTTGGTTTTGTTCAGCTACCAGCTAGCTCTGTTAACTGCACCTTAGTTTCCTCATCTATAAAATCAGGGAGTTGAGGCCGGGTGCAGTGACTCACACCTGTAATCCTGGCACTTTGGGAGGCTGAGGAGGGAGGATTGCTTGAGCCCAGGAGTTTGAGACCAGCGAGACCCCATCTCTACAAAAAAAATTTTTTAAATATTAGCTGGCCATGGTGGTGCACACCTGTAGTCCCAGCTACTCAGGAGGCTGAGTCAGGAGGATGGCGTGAGCCCAGGAGTTTGAGGCTGCAGTGAGCTATGATCATGCCACTGCACTCCAGACTCCTGTCTCAAAACAAACTAACAAAAAGCCCATAAAATTAGGGAATTGGACTACATGGAGTGCAAGGCTCTTTCCAGGTTTGACATTTGTGGTGCTCTTTAAAAACCTAAGATAGGAAGCCATTACTAATCGACTACTTTCATGTTGTCATATATTTTGCCCAAAGAATATGAAAACAGCGACTTTTGAAATTGAAAGTGGTTTTAGTCAGAATTTTTAAATTATCCATCTGTATTTTACCAAAAATCAGCCTCTGTGCTAAGACATCATTCATGACATGGGAATAGCATTTGCATAGCAGCTGCTCCTGCCCTGGTTTGAAATCCATAAAATAAGTACAATTTAGACTCACAAAGAGACCCCTCATCTCAAGATCAAATGGCTCCATGAAGCTGCAGAAGAGCATTGTACTTTAGTGTATATTTTTATTTCTTTGTCCTTCATTTCAACATCCTTTCCAAATGACGTAGTAATACATGCTTACAAGTGATTACTGATAATGTTTTCAGATGTTCACTTCATAATAACACATAGATTTACACTTTGATCACATAAATAAATCATAAGGCATTGTGTAGAAGGAGTTGCCTCTGGGAAGAGTTTCTGTAGACCACCATCCACCACTAGGACTCTGTGATGATGGGAATGTGCTACATCTGTGCTGTCCAATATGGTTACCACTAGCCACCTGAGCAGTTAAAAATGTGGCTGGTGCAACTGAGGAACTGAATTTTAAATTTTAATTTTCTTAAATTTAAATAGCCACATGTGGCTAGTGGCAACCATATTGGACAGCCATTTCATCTGTTGAATTTTGAAAAATTATATAGCATCAAGCACCCATTTCCACGTCACCAGGCTAGGAACTTAACAGCTACCATGACACTTTCATCAACATAGTAGTCTCTCTTTGGATAACAAAATTATATTTAGACCTTTTCCTATTGTGGCCACGTGGCCAATCAGTTCTCATCTTTGCTACACAAGCCATTGATCATCTACCTCTTTGAGCTCAGTTACTCTCAGGCTTGCTTTGTTTCCTGAGCTGAAGTATTACTGTACTCCACAGGGTCTCAACCTGGCTCCACGTTGGAATCTCCAAGACCTGGGTCCCACTTCAGATCCATCAGAAGGGCTCTGGAAAGTATTTTTATGAGTTCCCTGGGAGATTCTAGTGTGTGACAAGGTTGAAAACCACTGGTAAAGTCCAGACTATAGACTAGTCTTTGGGAATGGCTAGAAGACTGGCAGTGGCAAATCCTGTCTCCCTGGCACGGAGCAGGCATAGGAGCCTGGCAAACTTTCTTGATGTTCTGTTTAATGGGCAACTGGAAAATATTTAAAAAGAAAAGTGCTTGCTGATTTGGACTGGGGGCAACTAAGCAACTTTGCTGTTTCCTTCTCTGCAAAAAACTCTAAGTTAGGCTAACGTTACTCTTACTGTTCTCTGGCATTCTTGTCCAAACAAAATTTGCCAATCTTCAAACAAAATAAACATGTTAATGATTTCAACAATAGTGATGGATGCAGAAGCTTTTGACAGTTCCTTCATAACAGCATGGTATAATAGTATAATTATTTCTAAAGTTAGAGATAATTATTATCACCTAGCACAATAAGTAGAATGGAGCTTCCTATATGAAAACTGCTCCACTCCTAGGGCTTGAACTGTTAAGGAAATAACAGTCTATGAGGGTAAATAAATGCCCCATTATTCAGGTGAGAGATGCCCATCAGACACTCTGCAATTGGAGAATCTAGGATGAGACCTAGAATGACCATCTCATCCAGAAAACAGCCCTGTCCAATTAGGAGCATTTAAACTATTCCATGTGAGGCCCCAGGCCTATTTACTGGGGCCCTCAAGGAAAGAGTATGTGTTAAGGGCAACTTTGGTAGCTCACCCAGAACCTTACTGCTGTTCCTGGACCTAGCTAAGGGATGACATTATCAGCCTCCTCTTTTCAGCATACTCAAAGAGTGGTTTCAAATAGATAGAAAATCTTTCATAAATCAGATTTTCTTATTTCCCCCCACTCTGAGTAAGTGGCAATCTTTGTACTCCGGGACAGTTAGACACTTCACCCCAAAGAGATTAGTAAAATAATTTAAAATGATTAGTAAAATAATTGTAAAATTCTCTTTGGTAGAATCAGAAGTTTTGGTGGCCAGAAACATGGACTTTTCTTTAAGAGCTCAGTAAAGTCAAAGGTAGGGCTGATCAGGAGAGACCAGAGCCGAGAGCCAGGCTATTAAGCTGAAATTTGGAGCAGGGCACAGGGATTGTGTCTTCTCCGATACTGGATGGCTAGAAGTAAGTCCCAGCTTAAACTGGCCGTGGTCAGCATCCAAAGGACCAGAAAAAAAACAAACAAAACCCAGGGGGAGAATAGGCGGGAAACGGATTCTGCCTAATAGCCAGAATCTGTGTCACTGGGTTGGTTTTGACAAGAACATATCCAATAATCAAAGACTTTAATTAGCTACTCTTTTCACTTATCTTTTTGGTATAGCCAAGTATGGATTGGAGAGTATGTACAGGGAACAGGGTGGGGGCAGGTCTTAAACTTCCTTCTCTACTGGCCATGGCTCCATGTTCATGAGTTGAGGATTCAACACTTCCTCTGCTCGTGGACCAGTGAGCATGTTCATTTGGGTCAGACATCTCCCATTATATCTAGTCCATGCTTCTCTTGTGGCTGTCAAGACTCAAGAAACATTTCAGCAAAGTCATCACTGGTAACTGTTAAGTAGAAATTTAAATAGAAATGTTTAAAAGAAGAAAATCAGTATCTCCATCTGCATAAGGATTATTGTTCCTCAACTCTGTCAGGACCTGGAAAAAGATTCAGGGGTTTGTAACCACTGTCCTCAGTCTCCTTGTGATAGATAAAACGATGGCTCCCCAAAGATGTCCATATCCTAACCCTCAGAACCTAGGAATATGTTGTATTGCATGGCAAGAAGGAATTAAAGTTGGTGATGAATTTGCTGATGACTTGAAAATAAGGAAATTTTCCTGGATTATCCAGTTGGGCTCAGTGTGATCGCAAGGGTCCTTATAAGTGGAGGAGGGAGGCAGAAGAGGAAAGTCAGAATGATGTTATGTGAGAGACTGGACTGGCCGTTGCTGGCTTTGCAGATGTTAGGGGGCCATGAGCCAAGTAATACGGGTGACCTCTAGAAGCTCTAAAAGGCAAGAAAGCAGATTTTCCCCTAGAGCCTCCAGATAGGAACTGCCGTCATCTGCTGACACCTTAATTTTAGCCCAGTAAGACCCATTTTGGACTTCTGACCTCCAAGACTATAAAATAATAAGTTTGTGTTGTCTTAAGCCACTATGTTTGTTGTAATTTGTTACAGCAATAGGAAACTAATATACATCTCTTCAACTTCTTTCGTCCATCGTTCATTTCTGGATACCAAATATAGAAACATGGAAGAAGAATCAGTGATTCAGTTGTGTTGATGTGGATCTGTGATCAGGCTAGTAAATGGCATCTTGTCAACATCTGTCCAGTGGAACATGACTACCAAACAAGTAAAAAAGACTGGTTACCTTCTTAAGCTATGTGACATGGTTTAGATGTTTGGCCCCTCCAAATCTCATGTTGAAATTTGATCCCCAGTGTTGGAAGTGGGGCCTGGTGAGAGGTGTTTGGGGTCATGGGGGTGGATCCCTCATGAATGGCTTAGGGCCCTCCCAGCGATAATGAGTATGTTCTTGCTTTATAGTTCACATGAGAGCTGGTTGTTTTAAAAGAGCCTGGCACCGCCTCCTCTCTCTCTTGCTCCTTCTTTTGCCATATGACACACTTGTTCCCCCTTCGCCTTCCACCTTGATTGGAAGCTCCCTGGAGTCCTCACCAGGAGCAGATGCTGGCGCGATGCTTCTTGTACAGCCTGCGGAACCACAAGCCAAATAAACCTCTTTTCTTTATAAATTACCCAGCCTCAGGCGTTTCTTTATAACAGCACAAAACGGACTAACGCACTATGTAATGGATCATATCCTGCCAGGTACATAGCAGATGATGACAGGTTTCTTTAGACTTGGAAATTTTAGTGTCAGAGGGTTATTTGCAAGTATAGTAAGTTGAAAAGGTCCCTGTGGAAAGGGCAAACTCTTTCAAGTATGGATTCATTAATTCTTTCTAAATGGAAGGTTACCTATCAAATATTTTAGTTGTATCTAATCCCTCCATCAGAATTCTTTATGAATAGAGTACAGTGACCTTTCAGATTAAGTTTTTCTCCCCTCTGCCAAGAAAGATTGTCAAGTTAAGGAGAATAGAAATTGCTTATAGGAGACAGTACAAGTCAACCCTACTCTGAACGTTCTTCCAATATAGTAAAGCGTAGTTGAGATTTAGCCAATATGGTGTCTTTTCTAGAATATAAGTTATGGCAGTGCAGAAGGCCTAACATAAGTGTTAGCACCCACAGATAGTTGAGCTTTTAATGATATTTTCAGATTTTACTGATTATTTATGGGTTTTTACTTGGTTTCTTAAAGAATTTGATCACTGGGTATATACCTTGATGCTCATGAGCTGTCATACTGTGTCTCAAAAGCATCTCTTTTTGTCTAATAGCTCCTGCTTAATACCTAGAGAAGTTGCTTAAACATTCAACTCAAATAGCCAGTGAGGACTCCAATACAAGAGGACTCTGTGTGTGTGGAAACATTTTTGATAACATACTTTTTCCTCCAGAAGTTCTGTTTATTAACAAAGGCTTATTCTCTTTGGGGAAAATATCAAGGTTCTTAAATATGAATTTTATTATATTTAGAACTGATTGTTTTCTCCTTGGGAACATGTCTGAGGTATCATGGAAGTCAAGAAGAAACCTGTAACTGCTGCTTTAAATACAACCTGTCAACAATGTGTTTGGGATGCTGGGCTCCGTGGCTCACACTTGTAATCCTAGCACTTTGGGAGGCTGCAGCAGGAGGATCGCTTGAGGTCACGAGTTAGAGACCAGCCTGAGCAAGAGCAAGACCCTGGCTCTACTGAAAATAGAAAAAAAAAATTAGCCGGGTGTGGTGGCACATGCCTGCAGTCCCAGCTACTCAGGAGGCTGAGGCAGGAGGGTCACTTGAGCCCTGGGGTTTGAAGTTGCAGTGAGATACGATGATGCCACTGCACTCTAGCTCAGACAACAGAGCGAGACTGTCATACACACACACAAAAAAAAATGCATTCGTTCTGTGTGGCAAAGCCAAATAATATGGTCTATGAATAATAGGTATTCCATTTTTAAATTCATTCCCTTGCTGACTACAGGCCTGGCTTTATTTATTCTAGAGCCTGGGCTAATGTCAGAACTGTGGCCATTTCAAAGAGCTCAGCCTCTCCAGATGGAGTGAATGGAAGCTCCTAAATTCGGCGAGTGGAGGACATGAGCACAATGTTCAGAATGTCAGCATCTGCCTTCACTGTTGACATTTGGGATCCTAGTATAGCACCCCCCACCCCCATTAGTCTGCATCCAACTGATCAAAGGAGCTTTGCCCCAAAGATGGAAAAGTGGTTGAAATGGCCACTTCCCAAAGTTTAGGTACACTTGAAAAGCATTCCTTCAAGTGACAAGATAAGAAAGGTAGATGGGACCTGAGAACCTTTTATCTTGATGCTTGAGGTGTGGAGGCTGAGGTGTGAAACCAGTCACTGATGCCATCAGTTGTGGAGGCCCCAGGGGACTGGAGGACCACCTTGCCAGCTTCCCATTTGGTGAGAGTTAAGTACTTTGTCATGGTTGCCCAGTGACAGCGTCATAGCTGGGAGAAGCCTGGGAGCAATACAGGCTGTCTCATAAATTCCGAGGCGTTTACAAGCAAAGGAGACTTCAGAAACCATTTCCTTGAGGCCAGCGAAGTGAAGTGGCTTGGCCAAGGTCACAAAGTGAGTTAGCAGTGGGGCCTACAATTCAGGGTCCTGACTGGGCTCACCACGTGACCTCCCCAGCAGGGGGGGTCTTTTCCTAACTTGTATGTCAGATGCGGGCCCTTTGGCAACTCCAAGACTGTGCCCCATTCTGCACAGCACAGAGTCAGGTCCTTCTGAAGTGCTGAGGCCACAGCTGGGCAGAGTCGGCCAGTGAGCCGGGACAGCTGCCACAATGCCTGTATTTTTCCACATTGAGCTGGCGCTCATAAATAGGAACACACAGCAGCATGCTTTTAAGAACCATGACACGCAAAAGTGCAATTCTGCATCCCTTTATTTATAAACGAGTTGGGAATGCTGCGTTCTGTCTGGGAGCAGGAGTGGGATGGGAGTGGGGAGAGCGGGTGCAGAGTTGGGTGGGGACTGAATCCAGTAGTTCGCGTTATTCAGCACCAGAGCAAATGCTTGGGCGTAAGGTCGTGCTTTACCCCAGACAATTCGTTGTCTTGTCTTATATGTACAGCATAGTCTTAAATATGTATGCTCTTCGTATGGCTTTGTCCCCGGACACATTGCAGTGACACAACAAAAAGCGAGAGAGGAGTCTAGAGAAAAGTTGCAAATGTCTCATGAGCTATTTCTTTTTTAAAGAAATCTAATGGCCAAGGCTGGAGCTGAACAGATGCCTGAGAATCATCTGATGCAGCTGAGCCAGTATCACCGTCTCGTCTCTCTCCGTGGGGTATGACTGGATGCTAAAATCAGTCCTGAAGATAGAAAATAAATCCGTGCTCTTCCTGTCTCTCCCTCAAGGGGTGGGATCACAGTATCTAGTAGCCTAAGGCGTGGAGCAAGACCGAAACCCGCAGCTGTGTCTCTTCCACCCACACCACGTGAGAAGACAGGCTGACGTGTCGCATCTTGCTCCTCTTGGTAAGGTCCTGGCACACAGGAGCTTGCTTGCCAGGAACGAGCCATTCAGTGTGACTATAGTGTAAAAATTCAACCCTTGTTTCTTAGCTGGTGGAGGGGTGAACATTTGATTTCAGCGTCCCCGTAAAGCAGCTAACACAGAAGCACTGAAATGAGGAAGCCAGAGAGGCAGGGACCCCACATCCTGTGTGGGTATCTGCTAAACTTGGATGTGTATAAAAGGATCCCTTCCTTCTTCACCTGTTAGGGGATGAGTTGACACTTGAAAGGGAGCAGAAAATAACTACCCTCCTGCTCCCACCCGACTTCAGTCCCACTGTCTCCCATCTTCCTAAGCTGCCCCTTTCCAGGGCTGTCTTCTAGCCCTCCTCAGCCTGAAGCTTCCTTCCCTTGCCGGGGCAAAACAGTCTCTTTCCTTCTTGTCATTTCTGCTTACCCCTCCAAGCTTGGACCATACGTTCCATATTTCCCATTCCAGCCTTAACTCGCTCTTGGCCATTACAGTTGGCTAGCCAGCCCAAAGGAAGCACAACCCTGTCTCCTCCTGGGAGCAGAGAGATGGTGACAGGGAAGGGGCTGGGAGAGACTGAGAGATGGCCAAGAAGTTTCAAAAGTTGGACTGCAGAATCCTTCCCATTTCTTCTCAGTAGGCCTGCAGCCTTGGGAAGGTGGGGAGGTGTTGTTAGAGGTTAGGAAGGTGAGATTTAGAACTCACTTATGGGTGGTTTTGGCCCATCCCTGGAATATTCCAGGAATGGGACATTTCCCATAATTGGCAGCAATGGTGGCACTATCTGATGAGTCATGAAAGTGGCACCTGTCAGTATGGCATATAAGGCCTGCAAATTTATAGTCAGCTTGATACATCAACTCCACACTATTTGCTCCAGAGCAGGATTCAGGTAAATGTGGATCTATCTGCCCTGGGCCATAGAATAAGAGCACAAAAGGCCTCCCCAAAGGAGTTTCACCTAAAAAGTGAGGTCCTGAATGGTTTAAGGGAGATTTTCTTTATCCTCTTTCCCTCTCCCCAGGAACCTCTTTTCTCCTTTTCTCTTCCCTCATTCCCACCACCTTCTCTTGCCTGCCGGTCTTGCCCTTTCACTGCTACAAGTGCCAACTAACTGAAATGGCAGGCATACATGCACAGTTTGTCCCGGGTGCACGATGGAAGACAGAGACCAAATGGGCACAATGGAAGAATGGGGCCTTTGCCCTCTCTGCAGAGCAATGCTCTGGGCAGGCCTTGACTGCATAAAGTTCTCTTCTCACATGCCATGTTCCTGCCAGCTCTCTGTTCCACAGGAGTGCTTTACAGAGTTCTGGAGAAAGTGCCAGGAACAAAGAGGTTCCAAGCCTGCTTAACCTCGTAGTTTTGCTTCTCAACAAACACCACTTATCTCCAGGTGGGCAGGGAGGTAGTTTGACCCCAACACAAAGGGGAAAGACATGGCACCTTCCTTCACTGGTTGCCCCTTTGTCATCTAGAAGGCTAGTTGCCAAAGCCCCTGAAAAGGGGTGTTTCTGTCACAAGACATGCTGGGCTCTGCCCACAAGTTGCTGGTGTGGGCCTCTGCTCAGTCAAGCCCAGCTCTGTCTCTGACATTCCTGGGATAACCAGGCAATACCTATTTTTCCCCAAGAGTCTGGTTCTAAACCTTCACTCTACCTGCTCCTTTCTTCCTAGTGATTAGGGAGCAGTAACCTCAGACAGCTCAGCAGGAATGCTTAGTCTCCAACCCATTTGGCAAACCCAGGGCCTGAGAGAACTACAGTACTACCTAGACCATCCAGATGCCGAGATCATAGCTGAGTCCACCGTTCTCCGTAAAACTCTTCAGAGGCCCCCTGTACCCTAAAATCTTACAGGAGGCCATGAGAACAGCAGGCTAATTTCCTGGTTGGGACAAAACATTTCTACAGGAATCTGGGATGAGCTTTTGACAAAGCGCCCAAGTCACGAGGGAACCAGATGGTTCTTTAGACCAAGGATTTCAGAGGGGGATTAGGGTGGAGAGCAGGAGGGAGTATATTGGAAAATGCCACCAGCATATATTCACATTGCATATGGCATACACCCCGGGATGGCGTATTTTGAGCAGACACAGAACAGGTAGCACGTGCAGGTAGCACCCCCTGTCGGCATACTATGTGTTTGGTACATCAAACTGTTACTCGAGGTCTATGAAACTGTTAACTGGTCAGAAATGGGAAAAGCCATTCCCTAATAGCATCCTTTAAGGAGACATTTATCATCTGCTAAACGTGGAGCCAGAGCAAAGCAGCTCCTCTTTGTTGTTTTTTTGTATCTAGGATGCTTTTCTCTGTTTCAGTTCCCACGGATTAAGGTAATTTCTGGAAAACGATGACGTCAAACCAATGATAAGAAAGCGCAACCAGGAGCATATTAGGACTTATGTGGAGCTCTCCATGACAAAACTGTCCTTTGAATAAAAAGTTACGGGTCACACTAGATGACCTTTTATAACTGGCCTACAAGCAAGGCTGTCTAGGAGCCACATTCCTGGAACTAGAAAGAGTTGATGTGTCGCAACATCAGGTCTCAGTGGCTGAACTGAGAAAGTTGGATTTGTCTTTAGCTCGACTATTTCAGGAGCACTTTGCCAACTCTATTGGAAATAACTATTCTGCCGGAGCTTGGGTGGTACGAGGCAACGTGCAGGGCCCTTATGGAGCCAGAAGTAGCAGGTTGAGGGAACAGCCGCGTCCATAGGTGGCTTACTTGGTGGGGGTGGGTGTAAGGACCAAAGCAGAAGACGCTCCACTCGGTGCAAGTCCGCGTGGGGCATTCTGCATCTTTCCTTACCAAGGTTAAAGTACAGTGGTTCTAGATGATGCCAGGAAGGTTTGTGTAGGTTGTCTGGCTGGAAACCTCTGTACCGAGCCCAAAGCTTGGGCTGTGTGGAGATTGAGGGAGACCTGGTCCCAAGACCTGCCCTTAGCAGAGTCCAGGGTCTCCCTGTTGAACTGCAGCTGCTGTGACTATCACCGTTCCAACACCACTCAGGCATGCCCGTGACCCCGCCCTCCTCCCCATCCTGCGCGGCGCGGCTTCTGTCTGCCAGCAGCCCTTACTTCTCGTCCTCATCCCCCTCACTCATGCTGCTGATGGAGGCTGAGGCAGCTTTGGGTGAGGAGGGGGGTGAGGCCTTGGTAGGAAGCCATGAGAAAGTGGGCGACGGGGAGCGGGAAGAGGACCGGCTCCTGGTCGGGCTGCTCACGGGGCTCTGCTTCGGGGAGAAGGCCTGCAGCATCCGGCTGCTCCTCTCCTGGAACATCTGCTTCTGGAGAGACATGTGAGAGAAGGCATCTGTTAACTCAGCGATCCGAGGTGGCAGCGAAACAGAAAGGAGAGGCAGGAAGGAGAGCCACGGCCCCAAAACACCTGCGCCCGCCAACGCAGACCGTGTACGGGAAGGAGCTGAGGGAAATCCAGGGGTGGCCAGATGCCGGCGCAGAAGATTCCCCTCACTGCCGGCTCTCGGGACTCTTCCCGTCTGCCCTGCTTTCCTTCCAGCTACAAAATGTAACTGAGTTACCTGTGGTTTGCCAGGCAAACAGCAATATCCTAGGCACTGGAGGGGTAGCAGAAAATAAAACAAAAATCCCGTCCTCATGGATACGAGGAGGAATCACAATAAACGAAATATGTGGTGTGGCAGATGGAACTGTGGTCTGTGGGACATATAGGACGGGAGAGGAGAGCAAGTGGGGTGGGGACAGTGGCGGCTGCAGCTGCAAATGGGGCGCTCGGGGAAGGCCTCACGGAGAGACCTGAAAGAGATGAGGGAGGGACCACAGGAAGGGATGTCCTCACGTCCCAACGCACATTCCAGACAGAAGCCCGAGAAGGGAGCTCTGAGGGGACCCACGGGACATGTCATGTCCGAGGGGAGAAGCAGGCTGTCGTGGCAGCAGGGGAGCGAGCTGGCGGGGAGGGCAGAGCGGGAGACACTGGGGGAGATCAGGCCAGAGACATAAGGGGGGGCTGTTTGACGAACAGTCTTCCCCGAGGAGAGGCGAACCCTCTGGAGAGTTCTAAGCAAAGAAGTGGCAATGCGCTTTCTGTTTCCAAAGGGCCAGTCTGGCCACTGTGCTGGGAGCAGACTGCAGGGAGGCGAGGGCAGGAGCTGGGAGAGCAGCTACGAGCCCACTGCAATAAGAATCCAAGAGTCACCGGGCCCAGGGTGATAAGGATGAGAAATGGTTGGATTTCCAGTATATTTCCCCCCATATTTTTATTAAGGTATAATAAACTCACCCTTGTTAGCGTACAGTTCTACGAGTTTTGACAAACGCATGCAGTTATGTGACCACCACCCAGCCCCCAAATTCCCGTGTGACCCTTTGGAGTCACCCCTCCCCCAGGCCTCTGGCAACAGATCTGTTTTCTGTCCTGACAGTTTTGACTTTTCCAGACTAGCATCAAAATGGAATCCTTCAGTATGTGGTCTGGCTGCATTTTGACGGTAGAGCCAACAGGACTCGCTGACAGATGGGACGTGGGGTGTGGGAGGAAAAGGAATCAAGCGATTCCAGTCTGGGGCCAGCGGATCTGGAAAGTGGCAATGCCATTTGCCAGTGTGGGGAAGACAGTGTGGTGGGAGGGGGTTTTGGTGGTAAGATCGGTTTGCCAGTTTGGGGCCTCAGGTGACTGCTGCCTCATGCTTCCAGAACTGAGCCCTTCCCTGACACTGCCCGCCAGGCCTCCTGGTGCCGCCAGCCTACCTTGCCCCCTGCCCTCTGCTGCCGCTAAGCCCCTGCCACGCTCCGTTCCACCAACTTCTGGGCACCTGCCTGTGCTGCCCGGGGTTGAGCCTCAGCCCCCAGCAGCTCAGTCAGATCTTTTGATGCCAAACTGGCCCTGAGAGCCAATTCTCCTATTAGCCGCTTTAGCCTTTGCTTGTCATTTGGGTTATTCATTTTACAAGGCATTACAGAGACCCTCTGGGGACCAGGTGCTGCACATGAGGAAGGGGAAGAAGGCCATGGGGGTGAAGGAGGTGGTCATGTCTGAGCTGGGTCTTTGATAATGCACAGGAAGAGACGGGTAGGGATGGGGAGCGGATCCGTGGGGGCTGGTGGAAAATGGGCTTTCCAAGCAGACGCTGCTAAATAGAGAACTAAGTCCAAGTGGCTTGTCGTAACCAGAACCTCAAGTGCCCATGGAGTGGCTATAGTCTGGGGTGGAGCACCAGAAGGTGGCTGGATTTCCTCCCCAAGAGCCCTGGGAAGATTTTAATCAAGGGAAGAGTATGATCTGGTTTGTGTTTTAGAAATATCTTTGGGTGTGAGCATAAAAGCAAAGAAAGAAACCATAAAGGAAAAGATTGATGTTTGACTACATCAAAATTTAAAACTTTTGTACCTCAAGAAACACCACGAACTAAGATAAAAGGCAAATGAAAAAAATATAGGAAAATTTTTGCAACATTGAACTACAAATTATGGATCTTGGTATAAAAACAGAGCTTATAAATCCAAAAGAAGAAGGTAAACGCCTTAATAGAAAAAGGGGCATATGGCATGTATAGGCAAGTCACGAGAAATTTATGAATGAACTATAAAGAAGTTCAATAACACAAGTAATCAAAGAAATGCAAATGATTTAAATGAGATACTTTTTTATATATCAGATTGCTAAAGTTTTTTTTTTTTTTTTAATTTGTAATGGCTAGTGAGGGCTCAGGAGGGTAAAATAGTAACGTCTTTCTGGCAATAGATATAAAAACTTTTATTGCCTAAGGAGATAATCAGAGATGTAAATAAATATTTATTGTGTATATGGATATTCAATGCAATGTCATAACAGATAAAACTGCAAACTTCCTAAATAGGTTAGGGAAATCCTGTACAACTCCAAGATAATATACTAAGCAGCTGATGAAATCAAGTTCTTAAAGAATATCTCATCACGTGAGAAAATGCTCATGAGCAATTGATTGCAAAGTCAGAATGACTTGAGAACAGTATGTTCTTCATGACCTCAATTTTGTAGAAGGCATGTATACACATGTAGATAGAAAACAGAGGGGGGTGATACCGCCAAACATGAACAGTGACTGCTCTGTGCGATGAGACTGCAAGTGATTTGTATTAATAGTCCCTTCTCTACTTTCTAATAGTTCTCTAATGAATATATATTACTTTTATCATCATAAAAAAAATTACATTAGGAAGAAAGAAAGAGAACTCAGGTAACCAAGTGAGGAGATAGGTGGAATGGCAGGCGTTACAATGGTGACTTAGGAGACAAAATATGAAGGCCATGGGCACATCATCGATTCTCCCTGGGCACTCATTCTTCTTGTTTAAGCTCGAGCCCCATTAATTTTTAGAGCCCTAAGTTTCCTCTAGCAGATATAAGGGATGACTGACGTGCTGATCGCTAAGATCCTCTCCAGATTTAAAATTCCAGACATCTACAAATACACCATTTACCTTCCACTAAGGGCACTGATAATTCTGCCAAAAGCATCCAACCCCTCCCCCTCCAAATCAAACAGAAAAAAATCATGCAGTACAACAGCATTACCTTAGATTACACCCATTTATGAGACAAAATCAAATGCCAAAAGGATTAGGTGGTCTATTATTAACAGCAATATTTTAAAAAAAAATTCTTGAACTTCTAGCAGGCACTTTAAAATATGTGTTTTTATTACTGTAATCTTTAAGTATATTTTTCGTGGCAGCCATTAGCTCTCCTGCTGTTAATGGATTGTCAGCATTTCCATTAGAAGCCCACTTTCTTAGAAATCTACAACTTGTCTACTCTAGTTTGAATCGAGCTCATAACTGAGACTATTCTGCCTGAGGGAATGAAAGAATTTGAATCCTTAGTGATAAACAATGGTGTCACACTTTCTAAAATGCAATATCCATGCAAAACAACTCCTGGCCTCGGTTTGCAGCCTCTCTGATCTGCTTCTGCTGCATTTTGAAGGGCAGTTTCCCTGCAAAGCAGCTGAATGACATCTGGTCAGGAGACAGTTTGTAATGAGCTTCCCGGGAAGAAAAGCACTTTAGAAATACAATAAATAGCGAAGGCCATGGCATGGCATTTTCAAAGAGAAAATGTGTTTAAATTCAGTATTAAGAGGTTTCCAGTTATAAAGTTTTCCCCCAAGAAAAGAATCTCATTTATAGTCCTGTCCATATGAAAGTAATTTTCTATTTCCCTCCTACAAAGTTTTCCCTTTTAAGAAGTACTTAACATCTAGTAAGGCAGTAAATGTCTTGACAAATGCCTTTAAAGGTTTCAGTATTTCAGATATACGCTAGCATATCTGTCAAAAAGAAATGAAAAAGAATATCCTAATATGATCTGTTTTTGCCCTCCGCTAAGCAAGACAAAACTCAAGGAGAGAGAGGGGCCCGTGCCTCAGTTCTAGCCAAACTGATAAACAGCAACAACAACTATACCTCACACAGAGCCTGACATTTGCCTGGGTGTCGGGCACCATTCGGAGGACTTTAAAGCATGAACCAATTTCATCCTCCCAACAGCCCTAAGAGGCAGCTTTGCCCATTTGCGGATATTGTGACTGAGGCCTAGAGAGGCAAAGGAACTTGCCCGAGGCCGCCCAGCTAGGAAACGGCTCCCTGTTCATAACCACCACTCTAGTCATCAGCCACTTTCATAGTAAGAAGCTTTTCGTGTTTATTCACATTTACTTGTGTCTTTATTTAAAGATAAAGTTTTAAAAACCAACTGTCAAAAAGTCTCAAGTGGGAAATCTAATTTAGAGCCACAAATTGCATTTCGTAGCTCTTTGCTCGAAATCAAAACAGTGCCTACGATTAGGGTGACTATTATTTTAAACAAAACCCAGAATATAATAAGTGTTGGCAAGGATGTAGAGAAACTGGAAGCCTTGTACATTGCTTGTGGGAATGGAAATAGTGCAGCCACTGCGGAAAGCAGTATGGCAGCTCCTCAAAAAAATTAAACCTAGAATTACCGTATGATTCAGCAATTCCACTTCTCAGTATACACCCAAAAGAATTGAAAGCAGGGACTCGAACAGATATGTTCATAGCACCAATGTTCATAGCAGCATTATTCACAATAGCCAAAAGGTGGCAACAACCCAAATGTCCATCAAAAGAAGAATGGATAAACGAAATATGGTATATACACACAATGGAATATTATTCAGCCTTCAAAAGGAAGAAATTCTGACACATGCTACGACATGGATGAACCTCCAAGACCTCATGCTAAGTGAAATAAGCTAGCCACAAAAGGACGAATACTATATGATTCCATTTATATGAGTTTCCTAGAATGGTGAAATTCATAGAGACAGAAAGCAAAATGGTGGTTGCCAGGGGCTGGGGGAGAAGGAGCTAGGGAGTTGTTGTTCTGGGTATACAGTTTCTGTTTAAGATGATGAAAAAGTTCTGGATATGGATGGTGGTGATGGTTACACAACAACGTGATTGCACTTAATGAACTGTACACTTGAAATGGTTAAAATGGCAAACTTTGTGTTATGAATATATTTGCCACAATTTAAAAGAATTATCAGTAGACCTCACATTATATAAATCTGTTTTCTCCAAAAAATGGACACACAGTCAGGTTTTTTAAAAGAGTAATCGTGCATATCAGATGGCAAATGCCTGTTCGGTTGGCATAGGGATCTATCAGACTGGACAGAGGTGAAGGGAGTTCCCTGGTCTAAGATGAACTAAAAACTTGCACCTGACCTAAGGTCATTTTCTCCTGGTGCTCAAAGAAAGGGTCTCTGTATGGGAAAAAAAAAAATAGACCCACTTCATTTTAAATAGGAAATGATTCTCTGTTTTCAGAGTCAGTGAAGGAATACAGCGGGAAATTGTTCAAAACGAAAATAATGTTTTGAAAAACAGCATATGTGGTTGGGGTGTTAATGTTTAAGCAGGACGCGTCTGCTCTGGAAATTCAAACACTTCAAACCAAAGTGACAAAGTTTCACTAGGAAAGTGAAACCAAACCCTGAACTGAGCCAACATCCCCTGACCCAGGCTCCTTGACCCTCAATACTTACTGCATGCCATTTTGGAGATGAACAGCACCACCTCCAACATGGCAACAAAGCTTTCAAATTAAGCACCTTTAAAGCCCCTCCCTTCGGACAGTGGGTCTTTCAGAGACACACCCTCTGCAGAAAGGTAATACTGAGCCTACATGGGGAAGGCTTCCCTTTGCAGCTCTGGTTGGGTTACAGTCTACCTTCTGAGTATGAGTCAAGACTAGTCAGAAGAATCCAGCAAAGTAGTTAAATAAGGAGAGTGATAAGATTGCAAAATAACAACTTAGGCTCTGATAATCCACCAATTAGACTGAACAAGTGGAACAGATAATCTATTATAGTGTTGACTAAAGAAAAACTAAGACTTTTACAGAGTTAATGTTAGTTTTATTTAGAAGTCTTCCTGAAGATTATAACCTGGGAGAATCTTTCAGAGAGTTTTTGTCAGACTACTCCAACACAGCATTTTAGTTTACAGGTTTTATATAGGCAGTGAGATTTAGTATGTGCAAAAAAAAAAAAAATTGCATCAAAGCTTGGGTGTAAGAGTAAATCTGATTACAGCTTGCAGGGGCATAATTGCTAACCTTGGCAGATCATTATCTTATGTGTAAGAAAAGGCAAGAATCAGGGTCATTTATCTTTTTAAGGAGTATAGTGCCTCAGGCAAGAGATGTGGAGAGGCGTGTGCTCTATCTTATTTATCATCTTTAAGGCAGTCTTTCAGAGAGCTGCATTTTGTAACAGAGTCGATGGGACTGCAAAATTATGCTGGCAAGCCATCATGGCTTCTTATGTTTGCTCCCTTGTCTCACAATAGCAATTGAAAAGTAGATTGCTTGCTTCCAATTCTCAAAAGCCATTGTGGTAGGCAGCCTCCAAGATGGCTCCCTGTGGTTCCAACTTCCTGCTGTTCACATCCTTGTGTAGTGTCCTCCCACAATGTAGTGAGGTTGGTCTGTGCGACCAACAGAAGATGGTAGAAATGATGGTATGTCACTTCTGATATTAGGTTATAAAAGACTGCAGCTTTTGTCTTAGTCACTCTTTCTCTCTCTGTCACTCATTCTGGAAAAAGCCAGCTGCCATATTGTGAGGACACTCAGGCAGCCTTGTGGAGAAGCCCACGTGGTGAGGAACTGAGGTACCCGGTCAAAAGGCACGTGAGCGAGCATGGAAGCCCCAGTGACTGCAGCTCCAGCTGACACCTTGACTGCAACTTCGTGAGAGACCCTGAGCTAGAACCAGCCAGCTGAGCTGCTTCCTGATTCCTGACCCTTAGAAACTGTGTGAGATAATAAATGTTTATTGCTTTAAGTCACTAAGTTTTGAGGTAATTTGTTACATACCAATAGATAAATACAGCCACAGACACCATGCTTTCTGCTTGCTGAGGAAACCTAGAGACAGCATTAGAGTAGAGAGAGGGCTGACAGGGCTTGTCCTGAATCTAGATGGCCTGGCCTCAACTGCCATTCTGGCAACTGGCTTTGTCACAAGGCTTTAGAGGAGTTTGGTAGACATCAGTTTCTCCACTTTGCCACACTGTGACCAAAGGAGAGTGAAGCAAAACGACTGCATCCCGTGGACATCCTATCATGAAGGATACAGGGCTAGCCAGGAGAAAGAGGCCTGGCCCCAGGCCCCATCCCCACACCTCCAAACTCCCATGAGACCATGGGAAAGTTTCATAATTTTTTTAGGCCTTTGTTTCTTTATCTATAAAATGGCTACAATACTACCTTCTTGTGTGGTTAAAATGGGTAGAATAAATGTGAAAGGACATTGAAAGAAGAATTCAACCTGCTGCACAACTTCTAGACAACATCATCATCATCATCTTCTAGATCATGATCATCACCACTTTCTACTCAGAGATGGAGTGTAAGGGTTTAGATTTTATATCGCAGTCCTTGCCATCAAACATGAGGTCACTTGGGGAGACATAAAGGCTATACCAAAAGTATAATATTCAAATTCAAATATTCCCTGGGGCCAGGTAGACAGCATAAATGTGTGGTTCAGGTTGGGGGATGGGGGGGACATGGTGTGGCCATGGCAAACAAGAGAGTTCACGCCCTCCCCAAAATAAATTTTAAAACATTGTTGAGGGCCAAGCAAACCAAGTCTGCCTACTGAACTTGATCCACCAAACACCAAGTTGTGATCAACCCCAATATCCAGCACCATAAGCAATAAAAGGCTAAGGATGGGCAGATTATATATATCCTCACCATATCTTTTGCAGATGCTGGAAGGTTCTGTGAATAGATCTTCCTCATACATGCATTCATGCAATCCGGAAATGTTTATGGAATGCCCACTATAAGCTATATAGTATGCTGCATACCAATCTTGTTATACCAAATTTTGTACCTTAAATCCTTCTATTTTATGCCCTTCCAAGTTTGGGTTATTTGTATCAGTACTGTATTTGCTGGTAAGGCAGATCCTCTATCTTAAGAAATGAGTTCCAGGCCCAAATTCACAAATAAAGAATTATTATAATAATAGCATATTCATGAAAAGCAAATTACTTATCTTGGCGTTTAACATCCTTGTAACTATTCCTGTACTTTTAGTGTCAACAGAAAAAAAGTAACGTCTAAGTCTGGCTGATATGGTAAATTAATGTTAATAACAGTTTTGACACTAATAGCAAGTTTTAAAAGGAAAAACCTCTAGTCTCTAAACTGGGTTTCATTTCTTAAAAATCACCTCGGCTTGCTGTCACCAGACTTCCCAAGAACAATTCCAGCTACCATTTTGCCTTCACTAGGAGCCTGTAACCACTAGGGTCTATAAAGTTTCTATGAAATTATATTTTTCCCCTGCTTTTGCTCACTCCAGATACAGAAAACATCCACCCCCCTCAGGATACAATACCAGGGCTTCTCAGCAGAGACACATTTCTGAATCCCTATAAGCAAATGAATACCCATGTGGTTTCATTAAAAACCACTAGCTGTTTCTTTAGAGCCTGAAAATTAGTTGTGAAAAGTGAACTATTAAAATACACACTAGATTAAATAAGAAATTTCAGACTTTATGTCATAGAGACCCGAGAACAGGGTCTGCACTTTGTCTACCTGTGTGTTCTTCCATAGTGTCGTGCATAGACAAGAACACTAATAAATGTCCCATGAATTAAATTATTTGAGCTGAAAATTTTAATAGGCCTGGGGAAAATGAAAAGGAGGCCAGCCCCTGGCTCCTCCACTCTTGCCAGCTCTTTCTAGAAGTCACTGACCGCTCATGCAGCCCTTGCAAACCTTCCACCTTTCTCAGACTCAGCCGATAGGTCATAGTTGGCTTATAATACCCACCTCTATAATCACTTAGAGGTCGCTACGCTTTAAGCAAAGCATCTCTTTCAACTTCCCGAATGTTGTTCTTTTTCTGTTACTAATTGAGTGTTTTACTTTTAAATAATCCTATCATGAAGGAGCTCAAATAAACAGAGGCAGCAGTGACAACCCATC
Source organism: Indri indri (assembly GCA_004363605.1). Lineage (NCBI taxonomy): Eukaryota > Metazoa > Chordata > Mammalia > Primates > Indriidae > Indri > Indri indri. The sequence goes on along the minus strand of RJWJ010005090.1, from coordinate 34,040 downwards.
AATAAAATAATTAAGTCAAAGTAGATTTTGTTAGAGACTTCTCATATCATAATAGCAAGTCTAGGCTACTTTAAAATCAGGGACATAAAGTGGAATCATTTCTTTTTGTTTTAAAGGGAAAGTTAGCTTTAAAAGCATCTCTTTCATAGAACCCTCATCAACTCCTCTGTCAATACTGGTTATTTACTTGGGAAGACCATTAAATACCAATAGAGTACAAGGTAATTTCCAGAATTTTCCTTTCCCTTTCCATAGTTATCATTCAGAGTTGTAGACAGAATTTAGGCAAGGAGACCCTCTACATTTTCTCTCACAGTTTTAAGGTTCAGATCCTGGCCTTAGTCCCCCAAGACTTTTGTGCCTTATCCCAACACTTGCAATGGAAAAATGGGAAAATCGAGGCATGAGGAGCATAAATGCAGGGCAAAGTCTTACCTCTTCTCTCTCTCTTCCAAGCGGTGAAAAAACAGGGTTCCTGGCAACAAAAGCTGACTGAGGCAGCTACATTTCTTTGGATTCTCCTCCCCAAAACAAAAATGCCAGTGGTTGGTCCAAGAGCCCATTGGCCTTGTCTTAGAACACGAGCTCTGTGCTGCCACTGACCCACTTCACCTTTACTCCCAAACTTTGCATCGTCTCCAACTGGGAGACTGGGATGAGCTATGGAATCAACCCCTGCAATAATAGACACTCAATTACCAAATAGCTCCCAAGCTCTGGACGAGAAATAGAAACAGAGACCAGACCTGGCTTCGGGTTCTATTGGGTGCCATATTGAGGGGTAAAGCAGCATAAGGAAGTGACATGGACTTGAAGTCATGCCCAAAGCAGAGGTCACATAGTGGACTGAGATAAGGGGCACCCTTGAGTGGCTCCATGAAAAGAAGGATAAACTGAAAACACCCATCATTGCAGGACCAAGTGAAATAATTACATACCAATGCTCCATCAGGCCCAAACAGTTCTAGAAAGTTGCCAATGAATTCCCTCGACTTCTCTTCCCACTTTTGAATTATATCGTGACTCTTTTCTTCCACCCTGTTCACAAATTCCTTTGATCTTTCCTCCACGTTCTTGACCTTTTCCTTCATCTTGTCTACTTGATTCTGGAAACGGTACTTCTTCTCCTGGTCAAAATTTGTAAGAGAAACAGACAGATTTACCCAAGAGAGCATGAGGGAGATCAGTCATTCACACTAATGGTCACATGTATTTCAACTTACATTTGTCCTCACCTAAAGAGTCTGGATGTTGCCATTTCCCAAGGGCTAGGTTGATGGGAAGGCATATTTCTTGTAAGAAAAGTCACTTGTCATTAATCCATTTCAATATATAAAGGAAAGTACAAGTGGTTTTAATATTTTCTTGCTTTTAAATGTCTCTGAGTTGAATTCACTTATATAAGAGAAGAATAAAAACTACATAGTTGTCTTTTATTATGGGTAGATATTGGGCAAATATCCCCACTCAATTCTGCTGGGACATAAACAAAAGCATGAATTGTGTGCAGAATGGCTGTTCAGAGGCTGCCTGAGTTCTCTGTTTTACTGGGACATCGTTAAAACCGATATTGCTTGAAGTAAGTGGGTCATTGACTGGGTCTTAGAACCCATGTGTTATACTAAAATGTTCACTGTAATGATATTTTTCACTAAGCTAATTGAATTGCCTCAGTTCCCTTGGTGAGAAAGAAAGCTTTTGTTCTGCTAGCTTCTCTTGACTTGGAATAGCTTCTCTTGACTTGGAATTTTTTTCTCCTTTCAGCTTTTCTGCAGCAATGCTCTCTACCTTCATGCCCGGAAGCCATGGTATGTTGGGAGAGTCATGTGTTACCACTAAACCTCAGTTTCCTCATCTGTAAAATGGGGATAATCATTATCCCTACCTCATAGGGTTGCTGTGACAATTAGATAAGAAAATGCACACAGGCTTATGCCCATAATCACAGCACTTTGGGTGCTGAGGTAGGAGGATCGCTTGAGGACAGGAGTTCGAGAACAGCCTGGGCAACATAGCAAGATAGCAAGACCTCATCTCTAAAAAAAATTTAAAAATTTGCCAGGCTTGGCAGCATGTGCCTATAGTCCCAGCTACTCAAGAGGCTGAGGTGGGAGGAGGGCTTGAGCCCAGGAGTTTCAGGCTGCAGTGAGCTATGATCGTGCCACTGCACTCCAGCCTGGACAACACAGTGAGACCCTGTCTCAAAAAACAAACAAACAAAAAATAATGTACATAAAATGCTTGGCACAAAACCTGGCATTTAGTAAATGCTCAATGTGTGTTGGCTGTTTCATTAGTATAAAGTGGCATAGGTATTTATCTGTGTTACCTGGTGGGAGTGGTATCAAAACTATGAAAGTAACATGAGACGAAGGGCCTTCCCCCATGAAATCATATGTTTTCTCCTAAAGTGGAAATAAGGCTTATCATTTTCCTTTACTATGTGAGATTAAAGTTCATTTTGTATTTCAGAATTTTTTGAGGCACCTGGAATATTGCAAAACTGGGTCAAGATTCCCTGACTTAGACCTTCTAAACCTTACTGTGGCCTCAGGGTATGGTGTGAGCTATGTGTGCTGCCCCTGAGCTATATATACACACATATTTGCTGTGGGAAGTCACTCCGTATTCCACGACTTACTGTGTGACCTTACGTGAGTTGTTCAACCTCTCTGGGCCTCTGTTTCCTCATCTCTATGTTATAGTCATTATACCCGCCCTCCTAGGCTCATTATAAGGATTAAATGAGATAATCCAAGTAAAAACTCAGATGGGCACATGAGCACTCGTTAGCTGTTGTCTTACAGCATTCTTTTCCCCAGTTCATTCTGCACTGGAAATAGTTACTACATACAGCTGTCAAGGCAGCACGGAATAGTCGGATGGGCACTGGCCTGGGAGTCATGAGCCCAGGAGGCTGCAGCTGCCTGCACCTCTCCCTCATCTGATGGACCTTGGCCAGGTCCCCTCTCTGGGCTCAGCTTTCCTCATCTCTAAATTGAGGAACTTGGACTGGGTGACTGACCCCCATCAGGACCCTGACACCTCTGAGGTTCCGTGATTCATCTACACGCCCATCCAACACATTCGATTCCATCTCTGAGCTACGGCCGGGTTCGTGGTCACAGGCAGGCAGCGAGCGTATCAGCACTGTCTGCACGGTTCCTTGAGCTAAATGGCTTATCTAGAGGCTGTTTAAAGAGAGTGAGCAATAACTTTTGGAAATGGCTTGACATGCTTGGATGGTTGACTGAATTCAATTTAAAAGAACAGACAGTTTAATTTATTGAAATAACCAGGGCTTTATTCTCTATAAGATACCAAATAATCACTTTGACTGAATTACGTTCGGCCTCTTGTTCCAGTGCCACTTGAACCCGACATTTTCCATTTTGTTGCCCAGCTTGTATGAAGCCACAGAGCCTGCATTTCCAACACTCCCTGCCTCGTGAGGACAATTAATAGTCACTGATTTACAATTAATGGCCCCCCCTCCTATTTCGAAGGTACCAATGATCAATTGCACAAGCTGCTGGATAATTATGGCTATACATAATTTTTAAGTATCTAGTTTTGTAGGCAAATCACCCTTTGAAAATACAGTATCTGTTTTGGGGGAGTGGAATTCTGTATGTTTGGAGGGTTCTTGTTCGAATAAAAAATGTCAGCCCCTCAGAGGCCAGGCAAATACAGTTGTCCAGAATCACTAACATCACCTCCAGCGACTGGGCTGCCCTCTTTGCTTTTTAACAGCTTGTTTTAAAGATTGTTTTAACAATTGCTCTATTATTAAACTAACAGCAGCTCTGTGGGAACAATATGGTAGAACTACAGAAGGAAGCCAAAGACTTTAGACTTTATTTAAGCAGCTGTAATTTCTTTGGACCATAAAAAAAAAAAGAAAAAAAAACAGCTGTAAAGGTTTCTAATGCACATCTGTAAGGCCTTAATAAAATGAAATTTTTAAAACATGAAGAAAAAAATGTTTTCTCTGGGTTTAGCTTTTCATTGTCTCTGCTCTCCTTCCTATCCTTTGAGCAGAAGAAAAGTCTTGCCTTTCACAAGGGGCACATGTCCCAGAAACCCTTCAACCAAGTCTGAAAACTCTGAAGAGGGAGGTTGGGGCGTGGGGAGGGAAGTGAGGAAGCTTCTTTATAAAATGTGAAGCTCATTACCTGTGTTCTTTGGTTAACTTATGTTACCCCTTTGGACATTGGCTTACTCATCTGTAAAATGGGGATAATAATACATCCTTGGGAGGCTATGTGGATTAAATGAGACAATAAATGCACAGCATTAAGAACACTGCATAGAACATAGTAAGCACTCAATAAACAGCAGCAGTGGTGGTCGTAGTAGTGTGACATGGTTGTCTTCAGGGGGTGTATGGTGGCACACTTACATTTATAAAGCTGACATTCAGTTCCTTGGCTGTGTACCCTCTCTGGAGGTTGCGCCGAGCATAAACATCATAGTCACGGACAATTCTAGTGATGATGTCTGATGTTGAGATGCCTTCTGTTCTCTGTGTTGGGATAAACATCCCTGTTCAGGTAGGAAAGAGGAGATAAAAAGGAAAAATTAAGATCGCCTTGGTTGACCCATTTCCTTTAATGACCCTCCTTTCCAGGACAAAGTTGGAGCTCCTGGGTGTGCCAGTGAGGCCTTCTTGTCTGGCTCCAGCTGACTCTTCTAGCCTCAGTTTTATACACTTCCTCCCTACCATAAACACTGCATGTTCAGCATCCAGGACCTGTTCCCAGGATGCACCATGCACATGCCGGGCTCCTGTGTTTGCTCATGCTGAGCCCTTCCTTTCTGCCCTGGAGACCTTGTCCCTGCCCACATCGACTGCAGAGTGCCTCCTCATCCTGCAAGGTCCAGATTCAAGGTTACACCTCTGGGAAGTCTTTTCTGACATCACCAGGCAGGATGCACGACATTTAGGACATAACTTGTCTACCATGAACAAACATATTTCTCACATTGGCCTCCATGTAGAAAGTGAACATTTTGAAAGTACAGATGATGCCTTAATTGTCTTTGCAACCCCAGCACCCAGCTCAGTGCTCCTGTGTCTAGCACACGGAAGGTGCTCAATAAATGCAGATTGAATGAATGAGTGAGTGAGTGAAGAATAACAACTGAGTCAACGAATTAGATCACGGCAACTTCTCTTCTTCCCCAAGGAAGTCTGCATCACATTATGTTGAAGGAAAAGAAGAAAAAGTGTATGACGTTTGCTGTCTCTGATCTAAAGACATGCCCATGGAGGTGCTAGATGATTTTACCTTTCTCTACTCTGCATGGTGGTTTCACTTCAACTGGAATATGTGGGACTGAGTAAAAATAAACAACCACAGAGGATGCCAAGTTCTAATAGCACTTCCTCTAAGTCGTCAAAGATATATTTGTGTGTACCACCCGATACAGGACTATAAATAAAGAAGTCACGATATTAACAACGACAAGAATAGGGTTTATTCTCACTGTTCTGTTGTCAACTGAAATGACATGTTATTGGCCACTGAGATCTTTCTACCTAATATTATTAGGGCCACTCAATCAGATATCAGGTGTGTGATGGCACGATAGGCAGGGCCTGAGGACAAGGGCACCGGGCTCTCAGTTTGCAGACTCGGGCAAATCACTCAAACCCTCTGAAGGCAAGTTACTTAGCCTTAGTCTCCTCAGCTGAGAAAGAGGTGGCTGGACAAGATGACCCGGGACTCCCCTGTGTCATTTACCTCTCCATCACTCTCCACATCCAATCAAGTTCCCAATCTACTTCTTACATGGTCCCCTAATTCACCTACTTTTCTCCATCCTCTATCCTAAACCAATCCAACACCAGCTTGTTCAGAGATCATAGCAAGAGCCTAAATACCAGTCTCTAATGATGTCATTTTGTCTGTCTCAACCCACAGAGCAAGATCCACAGAATGCTCTTACCCAATGCAAGTGAGAGGCTGCTCAAAACCCTTCAGTAGCTTTCTGCTGTCCTCTGCACTTACACTCAAATCCTGAACTTGGCTCTGCAGCAGCTCGCATGATCTTGGCCACACTGGACTTCTTCGGTGTCCTGAAATTGCTGGCTCCCCCCCCCCACTCTGCCCCAGACACAGTCTCTACCTGGCAACTCTTGGTCATCCATTGGGTTTCAGTTTTAGTCTCACTTCCTCAAGGAAATCTCTCAACTCCAAGAGTAGGTCTTCCTGTTTGTTATTCCCTCCCATGGGCCACTTCCTTTTCCTTCAGATACTGCAAGATCTTTGTAAAATAACTTGTCCAATAACGGCCTTCCCCACCTGACTATAAGCCACAGGAGGGAAGGGAACACACCTGTCTTGTTCTTTTCTACATTCTCCGCACCAGTGACAAACAGACACTATAGGAATATTTGTTGAATGAATGACTAGATTAATACTGATCTCTAAGTGCCCTTCCAAATCCAGTTCTCTCTGAATGTCTCTGTCTTGCAGCCCCAACTAGAGTGTCCCTTTGGAGCTTACTTTTGATAGCATATAGAAATTCACAGTACCAGCAGCAGGGTGGCGCTGCTGCTGTTAGAGACAAAGCCATCCTGTTTCTAACGTTCTGTGGCTCAGAGGACAGAGTTGGGATTTGCCACTAGGCCAAATACTTCTTTTTATCACTTTCTAGGAGGGCAGACCCTAACACAGAAAACCAAATGGAAGGCAGAAGGTGCAAATATCTAAACACGTGGACATAAATAGCACCCAGGCTGAGCCAGCTGTGCAGGGGGCCCTGGTGGGTGGGGGAACCCTGAGTAGTCCCAAGCTGGGAGGCCTCGGATGACATCCCCACCTTGGTAGGAGCTGTGGGGAGCTTCATGGTGAGAAATCCATTTCATCTTTCAGCAGACAGATATTTTACCCACACCCCTACTGCTGAAATATTAAGACAATCCTCTAGCTACTAATGGATTTTAGCAAGTCATTTAGACATTAGTGACATGAGCTCCCCCCTTCTTTAAAGCCAGAGGTGAGTGTTTTGAATGTGTTTGAGTAACTGAAAGTAGATTTGGGCTTGGGGAGAGATTTGCTTTGGCTGGTTGGGAGGTAGGTCTCTGAAAGAAGCCAAGCCCTCTGTTGACATAATGAGGTACCCAGCTTCCTCCAAATCCTAATTATTGCTCTGCTAAAAATATTCAGTAATGAACATGATCAGAGAACCTTTTTCATCATGCTTTTTAGAATTGCAGCGTTTGGTTATGGAGCTATTTTAAGAAGCTGCAAAGCACATGTTAATGAAGGAAACTTTCAACAGTAGTAGGCAATATTAGAATGGTGATGAGTAATGTGGACCTTACAGTCTATTTAATTTAAGCTCCATCTTTTCATCCCACTTTGCTAGAGGATTTTGACATGTTGTTCTAACAAGCAGAGCAGAGTGTTGTAAAGCTTAATTCATGCCCTTGATATCACTGGTTTCATTTAATGTGATTTTTTACTTTCAAAATAAATCATGATTAGAGTGTAAAGCCAAATGTGGATGCTCAGGCCATTTCTGAGCATCTTTCTTCCACAGTGAACTCTGGCCTTCTTTACCTGGGCCCCAAAGAGAGTTTTACTGTGACTTTCCTGGTAAGGAATCAGCAGAGCAGATGAATGGATCATAAGGAAGAGTCCTTGTGCATATGAAAAGTCACATGTAGGCTTATGCCTGTGTTCCCAGGGCAAGTAAAATATCACCTGACTATTCAATTTGGAAAGAGAATTGTGGTGGATTAAAGATGGCCATAATTCCCTTCCCCTTAAATCTGGCTGGCCTCATTGACTTACTTGTACCAAATAGAATGTCACATAAGTGACCCAGTGTGACTTCCAAGACTAGGTCAGAAGAAGCCTTGTGGCTTCTTTCAAGGTTGCTTGCTCCCTGGATACTCCCTCTTAGCTGCTATGCTGTGAGAGGCCCAAGCAACACGAACAGGCCATGTCTAAGTGCCCCAGTGGCAACAAAAAATGAGTTCCTTGATGACAGCCAGCACCCAAGGCCAGCCACATAAGTGTACATCTGGGTGTCCCACCCCAGTTGAACCTTCAGATGATTGAAGCCCCCACCAACATCTGACTGCAACTGTTTGAGAGACGCCAAACAAAAACCACCCAGCCAAGCCCCTGCTAAAATCCTGCCCCACCAAATCATGAGCAAATTAAGTGGCTCTTTTAAGTCACTAACTTTGGGAGTCACTTTCTTATTCAATAATAGGGATACTGGATTGCTGGAAAATGTTGGACCTGTTCCTACACCTAAACAATTGGAACTTGACATTTTGCTCCCTAAAATCAGGAATGCAACTTATTCTTACCTCACTGGAGGCCACTCGCCCAGAAAGAAAACCACTACCAAATGCTTGTTCCTGTACTACCAGGTAGCTGAGGAACTGTCTCCCCAGGAAACACTGTTTCGATTAACCCTGGAGGTAACTCAGCTGGACCAGAATCCCTGCTCTAAGTGATGTCCGCGGACTTGCAGCATCTAACAACCTGGGAGCTCATTAGGAATGGGACTCTCAGGCCCCACCAGAATTACTGAATCTGAATCTGAATTTTCACAAGATTCCACGGACAATCTGTAGGCACATTTGTTTGACAAGCACTAGTGTACACCAGGTCCCTATGGCAATTTTAGGAAAGGAGCGGGTGGTTCACAGCTCAGATCTTACAAAGACTTAAAAAGGTATTAATCACCCCATGCCATATCCATCTTGATGTAACTGAGGCATCAGCCAGTTTCTTCTCCCCTTCCCCCTGCACTGTGTTCTTCAGCAGCCTTCCAAGTCTGAAGTGTATGGGGTTTCCTTTCTTAGAACGCCTAAAAAAAAAAATTGGGACTTGAGAACGTCAGGTGTCCCACTCTTATCCAATGCTCCTGACCTCTGAGGGAGCCCTTGTGAGAGGTTGGTACAGTCCTGACCACCAGCCCTGCTAGGGGTGGAATGGAGCTTCCCAGGCTTGCCTCCGAGGGGTGTGAACCAACAAAAACACCATTGGGGAGAATAAGTACATTCTATGTAACAGAATAAGTTTCTGAACTATTATTCAATGCTGTTTTCACTTCTAGGAGGCATGTCTCTCCTAAGGCCCTGTTCCCACTAACACTGAGACCTCCATCGCTTCACGGGGGAGGTTGATGAAGCCGAGAGTACAGGAGACTGTGTTCAGCCTTTGACTTCTAAGACGGGCTGCTTTTAAGGCTTGTTTGAAAAAGAAGAGTTATGAAAGGCAAGGATTTCACTGGGAAGAGCCAGGCTTTGAGGAATACAAAAAGGGTGTTCTAAATCCCAGAAGTGTCGCTTGAATTATTAAGAACCAGAGGCTGGGCAGACTCGGGTTACAGACTGCTTGACTGAAAGCCCTACAGTGGCAAGGCATGAAATGAACCAAGGGGCAGTTTTCTGGGCTCCAGGAAGAAGAAAAGCCCCTCCTTGGGTTGAGGGAAGGAGCCCAGAGAGGGATCAGGAGGCAAGCAGCAGAAGTGAGAGAACAGGAGCAGGTTCTCTTACTTAGGTTCAAATCCCAAGGGCAGGGACAGGGGCGGGGAAGAAAGAGACCCCTTTAGAAAGCCCAGAGCAGGGAGGGCCGACACTCTGTTTAGTGCCAGGAACTTTGGGAAGAAATAATCTCACAGAGATCAACATGGAGAGGTCTCAGGAGAGCATTCCTCCTGGTGGGCAGGTCAGGTGGGCCCAACATGGCTTCCTCCCACTGCCCGGTTTCTTTTGCCCTCCGGTAGATTGTGGAGGACATTCTAAAATTTCCTGGGGACTTTCTAGAGGAACATGGAAGGCAGCTGAGATTTAAGATCTGCATGACTGCTGGGTGGCACACCTGCGGCACAGGAAAAGGAATCCTACAGCTGAGGCTGTGGCCAGGACAGGCCAAAGCAGAGGGTGGCTGGGGAACAGGAGGAGGAGGTGACTTGAGGGGTAGAGGCCATGAGAGGGGTCTGCTAGGCAGGGCTGATGGCTGAGCGGGTCTTGCTACCCTGTAACTAAAGGTCAGCAAGAGCGAGATCCCTGTCCCATGCCAGGCCAACACATAGGCTCCAGGAACTTAAATCACCCCAGGAAACAAAAGCAAAAACTTTACACACTCTGAGTATAAACCTAGAAGAGTCTGAATTACTTCAAGTGTCAAGAGTGTTTTTTCCTGTCAGCTGTGGAAATGGGGGCTCCTAATTAAGTTCCGTTACAGAACCCCCCGCCCCCCGCACTGTTGCTCCTTCCGGCACAAGGCACCTGATCATGACACTTCCCCTGCCTCAGAGCGGTGTCTGGCTCCACGTTACAAAGAAAAGTTAAGTCAAAACCAACCCGCCCTGCCAGTCTCCATCCCTACCTTCACCTCTACGCACCCTACACCACATCAGCATTTTCATTTTCCCCAGGTATGCTGCGTTCCTTCATACGGTCCCACCTTTGGACACACCTCCCAGCCTGCTCTGTGTCTCCCACCACAGGCTTATCATATTTTGGCACGTTATTTATGTCTGTCTCTGCTCTCCCTCAAGGGTAAGGGCTGTGTCTGATTCATATTTGTATCCAATTTTCCCTCAGACAATTCCTCGCTTGTGAAAGCACTCAGGGGATTCATGGGTTAACCAATGACAGTCAAAACCACCCAACGATGAAATGGGCTGCCTTGGGAGGCAGGGCGCTCCCCATCACGGGAGATACAGAAGCATCGGTTCCACCAGGAGCTGGCAATGATGCCAAGGAAGGAGTAGGAGCCTGGGTTGGTGACACTGGGGAGCCCATCCTACCTTAAGAGTTTGAAGGTCCATGGGCACCAGGAAAAGGCTCTAGCAGCAGCAGGCTGAGAGTGGAGAAGCGGGAGAGCAAGCTGGGCAGAGTTCCAGTGGTCCCCAGGAGTGGGGAAGATGGCTCTGATGGCAGGTGTCAACAATGGGGAAAGCTCTAGTATAATGTGAGGTACATTAGACTTCTTGAAATTCCTAAGCATGTAGTAAGTCACTGGAGAATCTGTACTTAATATACATAGGAAGGTATGCATAGATGCACCTACAGTGCCTATAGATGAGATGCATGGTAGATAGTAAAATAGCAGAAAATAAGCCAAGTCATTAAAATGTTTATCCATTCTTTTTTCTCGCCTCTGCATGTGGTACCTGGTGATATTACTCTCACCTAACAGGATGACACTAGAAATATGGCAGGACCGACTTTGGAGATAAGGAGTTCAGATTGTTAACTAGCCAGTTATCTGTTGTTTTCTGGAAGGAAATTTCCTGGGAGTATAAAATAATTCCAGTATGAAGACTTAATTACGAATGGGAAAAATGACTGCCCTTTAAGCAATTGGGTCCTGTGATTTTAGTCTGATGAGCCCTAAAATCAAAGCCTCAGACCTGAAGTTGAGTACTTCGGTGCTCAGGATATTTCCTGTAGAAATACCTAAACGGTGTCTGTGCTACGACTGAGCCTTAGCACATGTCAACAGAGGCCTGTAGAAGCTGCTTGGGAGACACCTGAAGTTCCAACTCCCTCTATGTATATGCTGCAGATGTCCTGGGGCAGATGTCTCTTATTACACCTGATTACTGTGACGTGGCAGACAGGTGAACACGGGGGAATGCCTCACCTGCTTCCTTTATATGCTTGTAAACATCGTCAGAGCCAGCAGAAGAATACGGAATGTCATCATGAGCCACAAAGTCGATCTGTTGAAGAGAGAGAAAAGTGACGTCACCACTGGGACGGATGTGCAAGTGTGCAGATTTGAAGGGGACTGGTGATCCCAAAATGCCTTTTCGAAATAAGGCAGTTGCATGTTATATTTATAGTGTGGATCCGAATCCTTGGCTGAAAGGCATCTCCAACTGTCTCCATTTCCATGAGAGAGTGGGAACTAGAAGAATAAATGTTTGGTTTTTCTCCTTTGCTGGTCCCTCTTTCTTCTGCTACCTCTGACAATAGGTTTTCTTGGCCTTCGGTCCTTTTGCCTCTAAACTTTCTCCTCGAGAGAACTCATTCATTCTTTGGATTTTAATCACTCCTGCTATGATGAGAAACCCAAATCTCCATTTCCTATTCCATTTATAGCAATGTGCGCTCACACTTAGGTTGTGGTTTTTTGTGTTTGTCTGTTTTGTTTTGTTTTGTTCGAGACAGGGTCTCGCTCTGCCGCCCTGGCTGGAGTGCAGTGGTGTGATCCTAGCTCACTGCAGCCTTGAACTCCAGGGCTCGAGTGATCCTCCTGCCTTAACCATCTGAGTAGGTGAGACTACAGGTGCATGCCCCCATGCCTGGCTAAACTTTTAAAAAATTTTTGTAGAGACAGGGTCTTTCTATGTTGCACAGGCTGGTCTTGAACTCCTGGCCTCAAGCTATCCTCCCACCTCAGCCTCCCAAAGTGCTAGGATTACAGGTGCGAGCCAGCACTCCCAGCCTAGGTTGTATTTTATACTGTGAAAATGAATTCGTCTCTTTTCTCATTTGAACCTCATAACCACCTGTGAAGTGGGTATGAAATATATTAATACCTCAGTTGGGACATGAGGTGCTGAAGCGAGACAACTTGTTAGATTTGCCCAAAGTCACACAGCTTGCTAGTAGTTTGAGGATGGGTGTGGGCTGCTAGGGAACCCGGCCAGGCTTTCTGAACTCCCACTGCAGCCCTCTTCTCTTTCATCACTTCTTGCTATCACTTCAAAACCAACCTGTCCTGTTGACATTTGGAAGCTGAGAAATAAAAAGCTGTCCAAGAGAATATACAGGAAAAGTTATTTTGACTAGAATACATTTTAAATGTTCAAAATCAGGTTGCCTTATATTCAAAGAAATAGGTCTTTAGTGTTTTAAAGTGTGTTGTGTGTATGTGTGAGAGAGATTGTGAATGTATGTGTTGGTTTTATCTCCATGAAACATAATGACCACTAATAAATACATGGACGGCTCACAAGATTACATTTAATATGTGCTTAGTATGACAGTTCTTACTAGACCACGTAACTTAAAACCCACTGATTTTTCTGAAAGCTTCTCTGTTAGTATAAATTATGTTAGAAGTTGTGAGGGTAAGAGAAGCATAAGCCATTCATTATATCATCTCAGGTTGCAGAGGTAACATGTTAAACGTGTTTCCATTTGCCTTCCGTTGAGCACCTGCTTATCTTCCTGGGAGGCAATTAAATATTTGCCTGAGAATCGACATGGCTCAGAATCCTTGAGTCAATGGTGTGCATGTGCTCCTCCCTTAACTTACACAACTAACAGCTGATGTGGTGTTTCTACTGAGAGGCCAGTGGCACCTCTGGACAGGTTGAACAGGTTGTAGGCACCAGGATATTGACACGACTATGCTAAGATGGTATTCTTATCTAGTTTTGAATCTCAGGCTTCCCCTTTTTTTTACATTTAAATAAACTTTCCAACCATCTGTAAAATGCAAGAAAAAAAAAAGTTAAAAAAAATCAACCTGTCCTGAATTTAATTCATCCTCCTGAAAACCGGTGCCCCCACCCCCAACTAGGGCATCTTTGTTTTCTGAGTTTACCTAGACCCAAAAGCTTGGAATTGGCCTTCTTTCCCTACTTCTTTCACTCACCATAGCACACAGGTCACAGGTTCCATTGGGAGTGTGCGTGTGTGTGTTTGTGTGTGCACTTCTGCATGTGTGGACTTCCTCACTGTAGGTTCTCTCCTCTCCTAGCCATCCTGCTGTTGCACGGGGTATCCTCCTTAAACAGAGTTTTCTTCTGGTCATCCTTGTGCTTGCTAATCTTCATCCATTTCCTAAGATATCAAGTAAACAATCCTTGCCTAGCTTCCAAAGCCCTTTACAATGGGGCTTCACTCTACCTTGAAAGAAAGGTAATTTAGAGTAGTGATTTAATTTGCCTGGGTGTGACTCCCCACCCCACTATTAATACTTGCTAGCTGTGTAACTCATGAGTTGGTGGTAAGGACTCAATCAGGATTTCTCAACCTTGGTACTAGTGACGTTTGGAACTGGACAATTCTTTGGTGTGGAGGGGCTGTCCTCTGCATTAGAGGATGCTTAGCAGCATCCCTGGCTTTTACCCACTAGATGCCAGTAGCACCCCTCTAGCTGTGACAAGCAAAAATGTCTCCAGACATTACCAAATGTTCCTTGGGGGCAAACTCGCCCCCAGTTGAGAATCACTGGATTAAATGATATAATTATGTAAAAGAGGCCGGGCGCGGTGGCTCACGCCTGTAATCCTAGCACTCTGGGAGGCCGAGGCGGGCGGATCGTTCTGAGCTCAGGAGTTCGAGACCAGCGTGAGCAAGAGCGAGACCCCGTCTCTACCAAAAATAGAAAGAAAATTAATTGGACAGCTACAAATATATATAGAAAATATTAGCCGGGCATGGTGGCGCATGCCTGTAATCCCAGCTACTCGGGAGGCTGAGACAGTAGGATTGCTCGAGCCCAGGAGTTTGAGGTTGCTGTGAGCTAGGCTGACGCCACGGCACTCGCCCCAGGCAAGAGAGTGAGACTCTGTCTCAAAAAAAAAAAAAATTATGTAAAAGAGCTTAAAAATGATAACTAGTATACAGCAAGTACTCAATAAATATTGATCATTATTATTATTAATTCTATTTGCAATATTCAAACTTAGTTCTTCCTCCTCTTCAATGTATAACAACAACGACAACTTCTCAGGGTAGCCATGAGATTGAATTTGATTCAAATAATAAATAGCAAAGCCCTTAGCACAGTGCTGGGCACATGGTAAATACTCAGTGAATGGCAGCCATCATTATCATTATTAGTACCCACCATAATGCCCAGCACATGTTGAATATACAATAGATACTTAGTAAAAATGTGGTAGTGATTACTGGAAGTAAATCATATTGTAGTTTTTCCTTTTTCTTTCTTATTCTTGCTGGGAAATTGTCTCCTCTGCTATTACCCATGCACATTTATCAGTGTTCTCTATTCTCTTCTGCATCGTGAATTTAAAAATAGAAAAGAAAATTCTTAGAACAGCTTAATCTTATTTTTTTTGTACTGCTTATAAAAGGAAAGAATAGCTCCTAATGCGGGGATGGTAGAGAGATACAAAGCACATAATTTGATGCAGATCAAAAAAATTTCTCGTGTTTTCAACTAATAAAAATCTTACGTCAGTAGGAATCTCAGGGTCACAAAATCATAGATGTAAAGTTCTTTCCTTAAAGGCTAGCCCCTGACCTTTTGGATGTGTTCATTTGTTCCATGAAAAAAGATGCCTGTGATTCTATAAGCACCAATAATCATGGTGGTGATGGTGATGATAATAATATTTTCGCAGCTCTTGCTATAAGCCAGCCAGTATTCCAAGTGCTTTACTTAGATTAGCTCATTAGATCCCCAAAATGGCCCCACGAGGAAGAGACTAATATCATCCCATTTTACAGTTGAGATAAGTTGAGTCCAATGTGGTTAAATATCTTACTCAAGGTCCTACAGTTAGGAAGAGATAGAGGCAGGATTTGGACCTAGGTGGTCTAGCTTGAGTGCCCACACTTGAGGAAATGAGGGGATCCCAGTCCCCAAGGCTTGGGTGGAAGAGAGGTGCTACAACAAGAGACACCACGCAATGGTTCCCGAAGTTCCCTTTTTTAGAAACTGGAAGAGTCTTTGGGCTTTTCGCAGTCTCAGCTGCAGAACCAGACTCCCTAATAATCCTGCTACTTAGAGAACGTGGGAGAATGAGAAGTACCTTGTGTTTTTCCAGAAACTCTGGAGTGAGCGTCCATGGAGCATCTCTGATCACTTCATCCACGTAGCGACAGTGTCTGAGAGCCTCGTATCTCTCTGCTTCATTCATCACAGTGAAACCTTTGAATTTGTGGGTCAGATCATCGCTGCAAACTGAAACAGGCAAATGCATTAAATGCTGTTATCTGGTCTAGGCCCTGTTCGCAGCCACCCTGGTGCAGACATGGCTTCTTCAGCAAGACAAAAGGAGCACAGCCTTGCTAGGTGCTTGGCATAATCAAACTTAGTTTGTTACAGGAACAAAGGATCAGGAGAGTGAAGCAAGCTGAAATCCACTGGCAATTCAGAATTCCATTTCAGTGCTAATTACATCTGCATTCTCCACTGAGGCTTTTATTAAAATTATTCTCCACTCTACCTAATATGACTTTCATATCTTTTCATTTTCTTATCCCAGTTCTCAGTGAAAATTACTATTCAGAAATAAAATGACCAAATGAACAGAGAAGAGAGAGAGAAGGAGAGGAACCAAGAGGCCTGAATTATAGAAGTTTTGAACGATCAGTTCCAATTCTTTTACTAGTTCATCGTACTTAACAACCCAAGTGTGACTCTCTCGCACACACACACACACACACTCTTCTGTTCCCTGGATTGAGGTCCAGTCACTGCACATCAGGTCACACAATTAAGAGGAGAAAGTCATGAAATAGAAGGTCTGATCTAGCAGAGCTCATCCTTCCTATAAATATATCTCTTATCCTTTCTAGATCTCAGTTCCCTGAACTCTCAAATGGGGATTCTAATATCCACTATCAGCCTTAGAAAGGATTTTTTGAGGATTTATATGAAAGTTTTTAAAATAAACTGGACAATAAATATCATTCTCCACCCTATCTTATTTCTATATGTGCACATAAGTGTTGATCGATTAGTTCCATGGAATACTACTTAGCCATAAAAAATGGTGAGCTAATACCTCCTATATTAACCTGGATGGAACTGGAGACCATTCTTCTAAGTGAAGTATTGCAAGAGTGGAAAAACAAACACCACATGCACTCACCATTAAATTGGAACTAATCAAGATATTTTTTCTTTAAGGTATTATTATGTACACACAATAAATTCACTAATTTTAAGTGTACAAGATGTGGCTTTTAAATTTTAAAAAATTTTAATTGACACATAATAATTGTACATATTTATGGGGTACAGTGTGATGTTTTGATACATGTATATATTGTATAACAATCAAATCTGGGTATTTAGCAATCTATCACCTCATACCTTTATCATTTCTTTGTGGTAAGAACATTTGAAATCCTCTCTTCTAGCTATTTTGAAATACACAATACAATATTGTTAACCATGGTCACCCTACTGTGCAATAAAACAACGTAACTTATTCCTCCTATCTAACTGTAACCTTGTACCTGTTGACCAAACTCTTCTTGTCCCCTACTCCCTCCCCCTGCCAGTCTCTGGTAACCACTGTTCTACTCTACTCCTATGCGATCAGCTTCTTTAGATTCCATATATGAGTGATATACATACACAATAGAATACTATTCAGCCATAAAAAAGAATGAAATCCTGTCATTTGCAGCAACATGGATGGACCTGAAGGATATTATATTAAGTGAAATAAGCCGAAGACAGAAAGACAAGTACCATACAATCTCACGAGATGTGTTTTAAGAATAAAAATATCATTTTCTTGGAACCAAATAATGGCCCACATCCAAAACCAAATCTGACCACAAAGTAAGCGCGGCCAATGACCACAATCGGCATCCTTGGAAAACCCCCTTCACACACTCCGCCTTCAAACCGTCAGCAAAGCTGCAGGCTCTGCCTTCCAAGTGCACCCGGAAGCCACATCCTTCTCACCACCTCCACTTCTCCCAGCCTGGCTCCTTCCTTGTCCCTCCTGCAGTTACTGCAGTGGGCTCCTAACCCATCTCCGGAGTCCAGCCTTGCCCACTCACAACAGCCTGTTGTCATCAGCCAGAACGAGCCTGCTAAAACCTGTCAGACTGTGTCATTCCCAGACTCAAAATCCTTCCATCTTCTTCGGAATAAAAGCCAAAGTCCTCCAGCGGGCCCCTTATAAGACCCACACCTCTGCCCACACCTTGCCTCTCTGGCCCATCTCCTATTGTGTTCCAGCACCCCGCCTCCTTGTGGTTTCCAGAAGCCACCACAAACTCTCCTCCTCAAGGACTCACTCCCACGCTATTCTGAATTGCAGTCCCCTCCCGCCTGACTTTTCATGGCACCTGTTCTCATATAATTGTCTTATTTAATTTTACTGTTGGTGTTCCCCTTGTAAGCTCCCTGAGGGCAGGGAGGGACTTTTGTTTCATTTTCTGATGAACGGTACCTGGCCCCTAATAGGCTCTTAGCAAGCGTTTGTTGAATGAATTAACGGAGCCTGATACATGCTCAACGAATGTTTATTGTTATTTACAATAAATGTATATTTATCTGCAAGTACATTTCAACAACATACATGCAAATAAGAGACTAATGAGTTTCAAGATAAATATGTATATGCCTATATATCTCTATACATACTTCCTGAGAGGTTTTCTATTACAGTAGTTCACGTTACCAAAACATCAACCACGTGGCTGGCTCGAAAACTGATGAGTGTCAGAATCGCCCGAGGATCTTGTTAAATACATATAAAGAAACCCAGCCCACTCCCTGAGATTTTGATTCAGTGGGTCTGTGGTGGGGCCCAGGCAGCTCTGTTTTTATAAGTTTCACAGAGGATTCTGATGCATACAACATTTGAACACCCCTGAAACATACTATAAACAACTTGAGTAAAGAGCCCTGCCTGTCTTTGAATCACCCATCCTGCCCAGAGGTGAGGGGTGGGACAGGGAGTAATAACTATGTATTGATTTACTGACTGCATTGGCTTTTGGCCTCATAAATAGGAATTATTTATGGGCCATGCTATATGATTTAAAAACTGATCTAAGACTTTTAAAATGTTCTTTTAGGACTTTATTAAAATACTACCTCAGGAATCATATTGAGCAGAAATGGATTTCAGATCCATAATTTTTTATTTTAAACAGTACAAAACTAGGCCGGGCCATATCCTCCCCTTTTTGAACCTGCACCTGAGCAATTTGGTGTAACTTCTGCACGACCAAGATAATGGCCTGCTGACAGAGCACAAAGAAAACAAACATCCTGTTTATGCCAGTACAGGGTCCTATTTTCACATCCCAGGAGTGACCTCAAGAAGCAGCTGAACATGCTGACCAGTTATTGTCTAAACATTAATTACACCCAAAGCAGCACTGTTGTTCTTGAGTCTTGGCAAATGCACTCTGACAACCAGATGGAGAACTCTGAGCGGTGGTATTCCATGGATGAATTCATTGAGCTATCTGGGAACTCAGGATGCAGCTAACCTATCCTGGAAGCTTACTGTGTTCAAAATGAAAAACTCCACAGGAGAGAAAATATAAAATAGGGTTGAACTTGGGAGCCCAACAAACTTGGGTTCTAATCCAAGCTCTGCCACTTACTACTGGGAAAGTTACTCAAACTTTCTAACCCTCGCATGCCTGGTCTTTAAAACACGGTGTATTTTTGAGAATTAAATTTGATAATCCACATGAGCAGAAAGTAATACTCAAGAATGTTAGCCACTTATTAATAATAGTAGCAGTAAAATAGGCTCATTTATGGAGTTATTGCTTTGGATTTTGTGCTCTTTTTCCTGCCCCTACTCCAAGCAGGTGTCCAGGCCTCTTGGTACAAACTCCCTTGCACAAGCTGTGAGCTCAAGTTGTTGGTAGACAGCCTGCCTTCCTGGCTGCTGTTTTCCTGAAGCCAGAGCAACCTGGGGGGATTCTGTAAGAAAGAAGACAATGAGAGAGGAGATTCCTCCAAATTGCGAGGAAAAGGCCAAATGTTTATGGGTCCCACAAGCAGTGGGGGCCCATGGAAGGACCTCAAGAGGGATGAGAGCATGAAGCCCTAGGCGCGGGGGTCCACCTGGGCACAGACCATGGGCGTCTCACCTGCGGGCGGTGCAGTGGATCTGCTCCCTTCTAGTAATTATGTGGGCTCAGACAGCAAGGGCAGCGCAAAAATGGCACTGGGCTGAAGACTGGAGGCTTCTCTCCTGTTTCTGTAAACATTTTGGACACTTGTTTGACTCTAGGGAGGTAAAGAGAGCCCAATAAACTGAGATTGAATTTCCTACCAGTCAGGCAAAATGGAATCTTGGAGGAATATTTCATTTCAATTAAAATACAATAAAGCATAAACCCATGTTTATGGAGTAATATTTATGTCTACTATAGTAGCAGTAGTGGTATGTCTACTGTTGCTGCTTTTATTCCCCTCCTGTGAGGCAGAGGTGGGTAGTTGGTGATGCTCATCCTTTAACAAAAAATTTAGGGAAAAAAACTCTCCAGTATAAATTTTAATTTTTTAGCCTGTTTTTAAATGGCACAAACTTGTACATTAAAACGGAGAAAAAAAAAGAGCTTTACAAGTGGATAGACACAATTCACTAACATAATACCAACAAGGTGAGCTCACATAGAAAAATTTTCAAATTATTACTGGCTACATGCTTAAAAATTAGAAATGCAGGTAGTATAATCTCAGTCCAAATCCATGACAGTTGTGGTATCTGTTATTGCCAAAGTTTGAGAAGTAGACTGTAGTATGTCCATTTATCATAGTTGCTGGTCTTTTAATAAATTATTTCTGCAAAATACAAAGTATTTCTACCAAATACCTGTCCATGTACTTGCTCCAACCAAAGTGGTTTCATGAGCGAAGCCCTCACTCTACCCAGAGAAATTTCTATAGCAATCTACCTGCAGATATAAGGGGACCGCAATTAAGATGGCAGGCTCTTTCAACTCACTGTAAGCATTTTATTTGCTGACTACACACTATTAACAATATCAAGAGCCAGCCTTTCAACCAACAACACAAAACACCTATTCTTGAAGGGCTCTCTAACTTTCCTCAGTATAGAATTGTCTGTCATTACGTTGCTTTGTGATACTCCACAAAGATAGTCTAAGACAAAGGTCTCCTCAAACTAGGGTACACGCTCCCTCAGGGACACACAATGACTTTTTGAGAGGTATTCCAGCACAGGTAGTTTTAAAGGAATCAATGTCTAAATCCTCAACCTAATGGTATTCTTTTCTAAAATTAATGGGGCCAAGAAAAGTATCTGTGGCAAAACCCACCCTCACCCAACTTTACAAAAGAAAGGCACCATCCAAACCTTATTATATGTTACATTGCAAGGGGTGGAGGAATGAAGGCTTCAGGCCAAAGCAAATGGAAACCTCATTTAATCACTATTCAAAGCACCATGAACCTATGAAAGCTTCCTGTCTTTCTCTGTCTTACACACATTTCTGTTATAGGTGAAGCCTGGCGTTAGAAACTAAAAATGGCAGAGTGGAAAATAATGCAAATTTTTGTCTAACAACTTTGCTTCCT
The DNA here is from genome assembly GCA_004363605.1 of Indri indri. Taxonomy (NCBI): domain Eukaryota; kingdom Metazoa; phylum Chordata; class Mammalia; order Primates; family Indriidae; genus Indri; species Indri indri. The sequence goes on along the minus strand of RJWJ010005090.1, from coordinate 12,816 downwards.
CTTCTCTCAACTATTGTCAGAGAACACATGGATTTTGAGGGATAAGGCCCAGGAATTCAAAGCAAAAGGAGCATTGGAAAGAAATATTGAACGCTAAAAATGACTTTTTCATGTAGTTAAGGGTAAGCATTTTTCCAGCTATTCTTAACACTCATATTGAATCCTAAAAATGGCTTTTCTCTTGTAGTTAAGAGTAAGCATTTTTTTTTCCCAGCTATTCACTTCAAAATCACTTCAATAAGCCAAAGCTATATAGGCTGGTATTGCTGCTTCTTAGAAATGTGACTGGAATAGTTTCTGGAATTATCAAATTTTTCAAGATTCATTGAAATAAGTGCATGGGCAAAACATCTATATGATTTATTCAGAATTCATATGCATTATTTAAAAAGAAAGTTAAAATCTATGTTATCAACTCATATCATAAAATGTTTATTCTATTTACAGATAATTCTTATCCTATTTCATTCTCTAAAATGCTTATTTTCTAACTCCTCGTAACAAAAAATAAAATTATCTACTTCCAGACCAATTACTTTTTAGTAATATATGGTTCTGTCTTTAAGTACACAGAAAAAGTTTAGACATGGTAGCTAATAAAGATAATAATTTTTATATTTGATATTATGTAATCATTCCCAAAAGGTAAATACTAGAATTTGATACACCCCCCCCAATATTTAGAGAAGGACTAACATGTCTTTTAAAAATCACTCTCCTCTACATATAAATATCATATTTATATCTATAAATTATATTGCATTATTACAAATTAAATGCATTGATTTATTGTCTTGTTTATAACTTATTATATTAGATCTACATCATTTTAATCTTGACTGATTCTATTTTATACAATCCATTCTATAATTTACTTCTGAGTGCTTTTTATAAAGCTTCTTGAAATACATTAATACACTTGAATTGAAAAAACATTTTCTTGGTTTCTTGGTTTTTAGTAGGTTTGACAATGAGAACTGGTTTTGCCAATTAGGTTAGATGGTGTTTCTGCAAATTTAATAAGCTAAAACTGCAACCCCAAGGTTTTGTTTTTTAAAAAGTTTTAAGCAAAAGTTGGACTTGGGGGGGCGGGGGGGGGCAAGGGCAACATACGTCACCTAAACATCTGTACTCCCATAATATGCTGAAATAAAAACAAGAAAAAAAAAGTTTTAAGCAAATGATAAAAGAATTGTATCAAAAATTATTAGATTGGCAATGGTGTAATGAAATTACCAATATTTCCATTTCCCCAACCCTTTTGACTATATCTGGTCAAATAAATCGATTTCAAGTAAAAGAGCAGCTTTATTTATAATTGCCAAAATGTGGCAGCAACCAAGATGTCCTTAAGTAGGTGAATGGATAAATCAACTGTGGTACATCCAGACAATGGAATATTATTCAGCACTAAAAAGAAATGAGTCTGGGCATGGTGGCTGATGCCTGTAATCCCAGCACCTTGGGAGGCCGAGGCAGGAGGATCATGTGAGCCCCAGAGTTTGAGGCTCCCGTGAGCTATGATTGGGCCACTGCACTCCACCCTGGATGACAGAGCAAGACCTGTCCTTAAATAAGTAAGTAAATAACTAGGAAAAAAGAAATGAGCTATTAAACCATAAAAAGACACTGAAGAACCTTAACTGCATATTGTTAAGTGAAAGAAGCCAATCTGGAAAAGCTATATACTGTATGATTCTAATTATGTGAAATTATATTCTGGAAAAGGTAAAACTATGGATAAAATAAAAAGATCAGTGCTTGTCAGGGGTTGGGGCAAGGAGGGATGAACAGGTAGAACATAAAGGATCTTTAGGGCAATAAAAATACTCCATATGATACTATTAATATAATGGTGGATACATGTCATTATACATTTTACATTCTAACATTGTCCAAACACATAGAATGTGTAACACTAAGAGTAAACCTTAGTCCATAAACTATGGACTTTGGGTGATTATGATGTGTCAATGTAGGTTCATCAATTGTAACAAATGCATCCGTCTAGGGCAGGATGTTGGTAGTGAGGGAGGTTCTGTGTGTGTGTGGGAAAAGGGGTATATAGGAAGTCTCTGCACTTTCCACTCAATTTTGTTATGAAACTAAAACTGCCCCCAAAATAAAGTATTAATTTTGTAAAAGGTTAATATTTACAATATTCCAGAAATTACATCTTTTGTAACTACTTAAAGTTAGGATAAAAATTTTAGATGTCAACTTTAAAATGTACAAGAATGTATATAGTTTTTTCAGAATTCTTTTAGGGATCGTGGGGAACAATGTTTGAAGACTCCTCGTCTAAAACAATGGTTTTCAACAGGGGTTTCGTCATTTCCTAGGAAGCATTTTGGAAATTTGTGGGGCCTCTTTAGCTGTCATAATGACTGGAGGCAGCTAATGGCATCTAGCTGGCAGGGGCCAATGATGCTAAACATCTTGCAATCATGGAGCAGCTCCACATGAGAATTTTCCTGCATCCCATAAGATTTCTGAATGTCCTTGCATAATCATTTTAAATCATTCGAGTCTATAATCTGCCTTTGTTTTGCCTATAATCACAGAGTATTTCTGGAACAGTTTTGATAGATGCTGAATTATAGAGGAAGGCAATTACCATGTATATCAAAGGAAGGTTGCACTTTGTTTTGTTGACAATTTTACCAAAAGGTGTTCACCATTTGGGAAATCACGTCCTGACAGCAATGCCACTCATGGGATTTGAGCTCCAGCACCATGCCTCTGTAGCAGTCTGCCTACACACAGGAAGTTGGAATCTCTGTTTAACAGACTCAGGATCAAATATTAAATGAATGGAAACAAATGAAATAGAGGATCCCACTGAATTTTATCAATAGAATAGTTAAAAGATATTTCATAGTGTTACCCCCCAATTATTTTAAGTAGGATAATAAGAATGTGGAGAAAAGAACATATTGAAATTCTTTATTATTGTTTGTGTTGCCCAGGGTTGGTGTTTGTTTGTTTGTTTGTTTGTTTGAAAGACAGGGTTTCACTATGTTGCCCAGGCTGTAGCACAGTGGCTATTCACAGGTGCAATCATCACACACTACAGCCTCGAACTCCTGGGCTCAAGCAATTCTCCTGCATCAGCCTCTCAGATAGCTGGGACTACAGGTGCATGCCACCATGCCTGGCTAATTTTTTTATTTTTTCTATAGATGAGGTCTTGCTATGTTGGCCAGGCTGGTCTTGAACTCCTAGCCTCAAGCGATCCTCCCACCTCAGCCTCCTGAGTAGCTGGGACTACAGGTGCACACCACCATGCCCAGCCTTCACTCTTACCCTGTCATTGTCCCCAAAAGTCTCCACACCATTTCTTTATAGCTTCATGTAGTACTGTTTCATTTTTCCATTTATACTCCAGTCCCTGTCACTTACCAAAGGATATGGTCTTCATGGTCATCCTAGTAGTTTAACATACCCTTGACCTCCACAGAGAACCCATGTAATAGCCATTGAGGGGGTATCTGAATTTCTAGTCTGAAATTTCTGTAAACCTGCTATAGAGGGCATCATTCACCGGATTACTCAGTGCCCCCTATGCAGCGACTCTCTGAAGCACTTATCTAAGATCTTAGGGCAGGACAAGCTGGTTCTTCTTGATGGAGCAGCATCAGTTCCCAGAGTTTGAGAGTTATAAAATGACTGTATGGCCCTCTTTGCATGGCTGCTATGAAGTTTGGGATTTCTTGTCGGAATTTTTCTCCTTCTCTTCTGCTTTAATTCTTGGCTCCAAACTTCTGCCCATATTAATTTTTCTGAGTATTAAATCATCTGTGCCTCCATGGAAAGCCTCCTTAAGATACAGAAATCAAAAAAGTAACATATCACCGTAGCCGCCATGTCTTCTCTACTTGCCCCACTTTATGATCTTGGCTGATGAGAAGAACGCTGCACAGGGAGGGTTGAATGATCTGGCTTTTGTCCTTCATTAAGCTCTCTGCACAAATGTCACCTCCTCAGAGGGGGCTTCCCTGACCTTCCTACCTAAAATATCCCTCCTTCCTCCATCCAGCCACTCTTTCCCCTTATCCTATTTTATATTTCTTCATAGGATCACTACTACATATTGGCTTGTTTAGTGGGCAGTCCACCTCTTCCTCAGACTCTAAGTTCTCTGAGGACATAGACAGTCTGTTTTGTTCATGGCTGCATCCCCAGTGGACAAAAGAATGCCTGGCACGTAGTAAGTTCAATAGTCATTAAAAGAAGGAATCATTCAGTGAATCAGTGAAATCATTGTTGCCTAATGACCTAGAGAGTTGCTGATACTAATTTACTGCCTTCTCCAATTTACAAGAATGTACAGAAAGCTGAACATTTCCTTTGATCTTACTTTTGATGTGATAACCCAGAGCCATGGCTAGTGTTCCTGTTAACTGTGACCCACACCTAACCACCTCCAAACTCAGGTATCCAAGATGACCAAAGCCCAAATGCTGCAGAGGTCTTCCTTCTGGAAAGAACTCCATTCAATAGCCATGTGGTCACCACCTTTGGCAAAATCTCCAGAAGGGTTCCTCTTAAACATCCAGAAAGTAGTTTTAAAATTGCAGAAGATAACAAAATACTTTAAATAACAGATATACAGTCTCTAACCAGCATCTTTTTTCCTCACAGTGGAGGTCTGAGGGTTATAGCACGTAGTTCATATGCCACAAAAACTGATCACGGTGAATGGATACGCTGCTTTCAGAAGCTGTGGAAGTGAGATGCAGGTCTCCCTAGTCAGGCACTATCCCTTTCACCCAAATTGAAATACGTAGGCCTTCTGGGGCAGGAAAATTTCAATCCACATCTAACCATCCTTCTCTTTGCACAAGCTTAAGACGTAAGTCATTCTCTTCATTGTGAACCAAGATTTTCTAGATATATAAATCTTCATTTCTTTAACACATTGCACATAAATTCAACTAATTAGGGCTGTCATAAGCCACTAGTGTTAGCACAACATCATCTTAAGTTCTGTGGGTCACACAAAGGAAATAAATAATGACCTGCTTGCTCTTAATCATCCTAAGCCCCCTCATTTCTTCAAGATTTGAAACCAGAATAATATTGCTTCTCCTAACTCTCTGGAAAATTTTAGAAACATAAACTGGATCATACTTCAAACACTAGGAGGAAGGCATTAATAGAAAATGTGAAACAGTTACCTTTGGTGGTAATATCAGTCCGTCTCTCTCTGAGGATCAGGGGTATACAATCCCATGATGTGATTTCCCCTATAGTTTTTTAAACATCATTTTACATTTCAGGCATTGAACAAGTGAGCCGGTGTGGGCTGAACTAGAAGCATTAACAATGTCAGATTTTACTGACGGAACTCTGAAAGGAGTCCTTGTCAGGAAGCATATTATAAAGGAGTTTTCTGGACAAAGAGAAAATACACTTCTTACCTCCTACCAACAAGTAGCTGTTGGGAAACAGTGTTTTTGCTTGCATAAGTGCCCTCGCATGACCTGAGTGGAAGAGGTCAAATATTCCATCTGCATACACTCGGACAGGCCTGTCAACTGTGGAAGAAAGAAAACACTGTTAACAGAACTGCAGAATGAGGAATCCCAGTTATCTCCCAACAGTACAGTGCTGTAAGAAAATTTACCTGGATAAGACATAATCTCTATGTACCATCAGTTTCATATTTGTACATGAAATTGATTTTAAAGAGAGGTTCTTCTGAAGACAACAAAGCAGAGCAAAATCATAACAAAAGTAAGGTCAAAGCGGAACACACATTGTTAGCCAACAGGAAAGACAAGCACAGCACTGGGAAGTTCTTTTGACTCAGAGGGGGCTCTAGATGTCTGAGCTAGCAGAGTCAGCCCAGCATGAACATAAAGGCAGGAGTAACTGAGGAGCTCAATGGAAAGGGAAAACGACTTCATCCTTGAGTCCGGAAGTCCTGAATGAAGACCCTGGGTCCTATTTCGAAGGCACTGATGTGCTGAAGTCTGCTCATATTGTTCAAAGAGATAGTTGTGCACATTTCTTCCCAACTCCAAGTCATGTTGGTAGCCTGAAGTCAGCCATGATAGGAGTTTGCATCACAGAAATTGGCAAATGCTAGAAATACTGGCTTATTTCCCACCAGTGGGCCAGTTGTTGAACATGTATCAGCATACAGGTGCACAAGGTCACTCCCTAAGAGATTGGGGATGACCTGCCCCAGAGGGAGTAGAGTCAGGGTATAAAAATGTTGCATGTAGGGGTAGTGCTCAGGTATGGAAATGAGCAACCAACACCATAGTCCTTCTTAGGCAGAAAGGTCAAAAGTGAAGAGGCCACAACAGACACTCTGGCAATGACATCCAACACTCTGGGAAGAGCTGTTGCATGAGGATGACAGACACACTTCACCATAGCCCCCCTTGGAACCCAGAGACTGCATTAGAAACTGCAGGATGATACTACTGCTGAGCCAGGCCAAAGACCCATCCCCTTCTAGGTAGAGGGGGAGATTGGGGAGTAGGGTTCTATCAATTTGATGGATGAAGCAAGTCACAAAACTATTCTTTTTAACTGGTCGAAGGAAGAGGTTTGCAGCTCTAATACACCCCTATCCTGATAGTCTGGAAGATGCCTGTTATGTTTGTTGAAAATTCTATATATTTTGCCAAATTTTATACTCTTCTAGACTCTCAACAAAGGAACTCGAAAGTGAAAATCCAAGAAGAGGATCCCAAAATGGATGACAGGAGAAAGAAGTAATCAAAGTGCTCTTATCTTAATCACCCCGTCACCTCTTCTCTATAGTTACAAACAACATACAGGCATTTTATTCTTGCACTGAGAAGAAGGAGAGAGATGAATGTGGCCACAATAGTGTTCTTAAGAAAGGAATATGAGGACTACCAGTTAAATACGGTGAACTGAACATACACATTTATCTCCACTTTCTCCCAAAACACTACAAAAAATTACCGAGAAAGAGTTAAAAAGATATAATTCCCCCTAAGGGCAGAGAAAACAAGAAAGGCAATGACAATGGATTAGAGATGTCGGCAACGTTTTGGAAAGTTGATTGTCCAGTGGTGCATGCCTACAGAATTGGGGTGGGTGGGTAGGGAAAGGGATTGCTGGTTTTCTTTATAAGCCTAAGAGTCCTGCTGATTTCTTAAAATATATACATGTATTATATTGATGTTATGAAAATAAATTTTTTAAAAAGAAAGAAATCAATGCCAAATTCTGTTGAATGATCTTTAGATTTAAAATTGTGATTATTTCTTGATGCAATGCAACCTCATTAATTTGGAACATAAAGAAACGTTACATTAATAGATTCAGATGGTACAATGTTTCTAATAAATTAAATTTCTCTAATAAAAAAAATCGAGACACTTTATGGCAGATTGGGAATTGCAATTATTTCCAATTATACACTATTTTGAACAAACAATTGCCTTCATGGGATTATACTGTATTCTAAATAAGGCACAGTAAATAGAAAATGCTTTGAGATAACAAACTGTCTAATGAGGGATCCTTGGTTTCAATGCTCTTATTCAATTTGAATTCAATTGAGGAAAATTTGTTTTAAGATATAAACCCCAGGGGAAAGCAGATGGCAGTTTTGTAGAACTTTTTGTTATTGATTCAGAGGTGATCAAGACAAGTGAATTCAGGAAGCAGGGAGGAAAGAAAAGTAAAGAAAGATGACATAATTACTAAGAAAAAGGCCATTTAGTAAATCTGAAGAGTATTTATGGAGTTGATTTTGCAATAAGCTCACTTTTAAAATTGTGGTGTGTCAGCAATTTCCAGACTGTGGGAAACTACAGGACCAAAAGGAAAAAAAAAAAGAACTTTGTCTCTTTGTCTCTTCAACAAATAAACTTCAAGAAAAAAAGAAGAGAAAGAGAAAGAAAAAAGAGATAAAAGGGGGACCTTCAGATTGAAAGAGACTTAAAAAACATATAAACCTATTGTAAAGTATGGACATTATTTGGATTTGGGTTCAAACAAGGTATAAATAAATGACAACATAAGATAATTGGAAATTGGAATGCTGGATATTTGATGATATTCAAGAATTACTGTTAATATTTTTAGGTAAGATAATGGTATAGTGGTTATGTTTAATAAAACCAGAGTTCTTATTTTTTAGACATGAATATAGAATGATAGAAGTCTGGGATTTTATTTCAAATCATTCAAATCAAGAAGAGAAAGTGGATGGGGGTGTGTATGGGGCGAGACTGGCCAGGTTAGTGGTTGTTAGGTATGAGTGACAAACACACGAAGGTTCATTATATTGTTCTACTTTTGAGGGTGTTTCTGAAAATCTCTATAATAAAACTTTTTTAAAAAAATAGAGCATGGCTTTTTTAGTCAATCTGGATGTTTATTTGTTTTAATCTTCTGTTTGATATTTTTCTGGACATCCTTTTAGGCATCTGGGGACTCTCCAGAGCATCTATGTGGGGAACCACAGGCCTGTGAAGCTGGAGGTTTGGCAATGATCGGAAATCAATTAAAAGCAAAAAAGAAATCAGAGCACAACTATTCCATAGCTGTGGTGGACAGATGTTAAGGTGGCTCCCAGTGGTCCTCGGCTTTGTGTAATTCCCACCCCTTGAAGTGTATGTGGGACCTGTGACTTGCCTCTACCCAGTAGAAAATGGAAAAGGTGATAAATGTCATTCCCATGATGTTGTAAGACTCCATTTTGCTAGCAGACTCATTCTCTTTCTCCCTTGGTGGCTTTGAAGAAGAAAGCTGCCATGTTGTGAGAGGGCCTATGGAGAAGTCCACATGGCAAGGAACTGCAGGTGGCCTTTAGGAGCTGAGGGCGGCCCCTGGCTGACAACCAGTAAGAAGCTGGACCCTTGGTCTTATACAAGGAAATAAATTCTGCCAATGACCTGAGCAAGCTTGGAAGCAGATCTATCACCAGCCAACCTCCAGATGAGAACTGAGCCTGGGGTGACACCTTGAATTCAGCCTGCGAGACCCCGAGCAGAGGACTCAGCTAAGCCAGCCTCAGACTGTTGACTCTTGGAAATTATGAGATAATAAATGTGTGTTGTTTTAACCCACTAAGTCTGTGGTAATAGGTTATATAGCACAAAAAACTAATACAATGGCATTATAGTCTTTCCGCCCACAGATTAGCATAAATTTTGAAAAGAATTTCAAGTAAGTTCCTGTTTATCCTGAATGGCCACAGTAAAGTATATCAGATAAATTTGATGTTCTGGGAAAGTGCGTGTCTGTATACCACATGCTGGTTACCATGTTTCAGATAATTTAAATATAGCGAATTACACGTAACACCAAAATGATGGTGAATATTTACTTGAGGATAATGGACACAAATAATGATCATGATACAGTTTTGTGGGAAAAATCTGATTATTTTAGCTTCCTGGATCTTACATTCTAAATTTTTATAAGTTATTCAGCACTTATCAGTAAATGGAACAGTGAAGGGGGCTAGCTTACCTCACATTTTATACCACATATAAAAATTAACTTGAAATGGATCATATACCTAAAGAGCTAAAACTGTAAAACTTCTGGAAGAAAACATGAGAAAATCTTAGTGACCTTTGGTTTGGCAAAATTTTCTTAAATAGGACCCCAAAACATTCTTAAATAGGACCTCTACTATAAAACAACAACAAAAAAGATAAATTGGATTTTCTTTAAAGCTTTTGCTCTTCAAAGGACATTTTTTTTTTTTTTTGAGACAGAGTCTCGCTGTGTTGCCCGGCCTAGAGTGCCGTGGCATCATCCTAGCTCACAGCAACCTCAAACTCCTAGGCTCAAGCGATCCTCCTGCCTCAGCCTCCCGAGTAGCTGGGACTACAGGCATGTGCCACCATGCCCGGCTAATTTTTTTTTTCTATATATTTTTAGTTGTCCGATTAATTTCTTTCTATTTTTAGTAGAGACGGGGTCTCGCTCTTGCTCAGGCTGGTTCAAAGGACATTTTTACAAAAATGAAAAGGTGAGTCAGTCATAGACAGGGAGAAAATATTTGCAAATTTTATGTATGTATAAGACTTGTACCTAGAATATATAAAGAACTCTCGAAACTCAATAATAAGACAACTCATTTAAATAAGGCCAAAAAATTGGACAGACACTTCATCAAAGAAAATAAATATATAGGTGGCAAATAAACACATGAAAAGATCCTCAATATCATTAGTCATTAGGAAGATACAAATTAAAACCTTAATGAGATAACATTTCATATCCACTAGAATAGCTAAATTTTTTTAAAAAAAAAATCGACCATACCAAGTGTTGGTGACAATGTACAGCAACTGGAACTCTCATATACTGCTGGTGAGAATGTAAAATGGTACGATCACTTTGGAAAGCAGTTTGTCAGTTAGTTAAAAAGTTAAACACACACCTACCATACAGCCAGACAGGAAGCAATCACCAACTGCACTACATCTGAATTCATGCAATTGTGGGGTATTTTAGGCATCTCTTGGCATTTGCTTCAGATTCAAGCAACAATAAAAGGGCGATTGTTCATCTTTGATTATGGCTATTAACAAGGCTTTGATTATGGCTATTTTAAGGCATTTAAATAGCGTCTTAAAAATACATACAATTTACAAAGTGCATATATTTCACTTAATCTTTGCATCAACCCTATGAGGTAGCTAGGAGAATGTGGATTGACTATTGTCATTTCATAGAGGGGCAAATGGAGGCTCAGCAAAGTTAAGTGGCTTACCCAATGTCATACAACCAATTTATGATGATACCTGAGTGCAAACCAAATTTTACTGCTCTTTCTTCTACCTTGTGGTGTCTGCTAGAAAACTACATGCTGATATGGATTATTTTCTTTAAAGCAAAATAGAGACTATTACTAAATGCCCAGTAATTATGGTAACTAGCACTGTTTTGTATGTAATTGATGTATAAAAAAGGTGACACAAAATTAACCTTTTAAAATCTAATAGCTACATATTTATTTTGTAAAATTTACATGGTTTTATATAAACATTATAGTTACCTTCTACTTATAGCCAGTGATACTATTTTCTAAAAATGATGATTGATGTTTGCTTTTTAAATACATTAAATTTAAGTTTTAGAAAAGTATGTTTAAAGGAAAATCATTAAGTAAATTATAGCACAGGTAGTACACAAATAAGGCAAAATTCATTAAGGTGGCTCTCGGAAATTGAAGTCTGGGAAATTCTACACACTATGGAAACAGATTAATACAAATCTCCTTTTGAGAAGGAAAATAGAAAATCAGAACTGAGTTTCCCTTAAGAAAAAAAAAAAAGTAAGCTTTAATGAAAAGGAAGCTCTGAAACAATCTCTTGGACTTTTCCTTTATGCCAAGATAGAGGAGCAATTCTCTGTGCCCCAGAATATATACAATACCATATAAGTTCATAGCTCCACCGCCGGACCAGCTAAGACCAAAGGCACTAATTCCGATTGCTTTTTAACTCTACTCTTTTCTTTCTCTTGAAGTTTCATCACCACTGTAACCTCACAAATGAGGTCAAGGAGCTAAGAGGTATGAGCAAGGTTTGTCATTACCTCTTCTAGAATTTATGCCCCACCCTCTGTTTGGGCAGACTTAAGTTTGTGAAACATACTGTAGGCAATTAATTGTATAAAGTTACAAACTATGGCTAGTGTAGGAGATAGTGAGAGACTTCAGTTATAAGTATAATCTCGAAGAGCGTCATAAACACCAAATTCCACTCTGTCTTGCCTTTTTAGTGGAACGCTCAAGACAGTACTGCAAAGAGATAATTTCTTACTACTCTTGAAAATGACCAAAACCTTGAAAAAACAGTAATAATGTTTTCCTTGTTTGCTTAAATAGTAGTCGAACAGCAAGATTTTAAAAAACTCCCTGAGCTTTTCTGCTAACAGTACAATGCTCCAGCTGTTATATTTGGATAATGTCCCTGCCGCTCCCTCTAACCACTGCCAATGGTTACTTTTAAGCAGTGGGTCCCAAAGTGTGGTCTCAGGACCAGCAGCAGTGGCAGCACCTGGGAACTTGTTAAAAATGCAAATTCTCCAGCCACACCCCAGACTTACTGACTCAGAAACTCTGGGGGTGGAGCCCACAGTCTGTGTTTTCACAAGCACTCCCAGGGATTCTAAGCACAACAAAGTTTGAGAACTGCTGCTCTAATCAAAGCGTTATCAGAGCGTGGTCTAAGACTAATAGGTGCCTTCCGGGGAATTAAAGAACTAACTTCTTGTTACAATTTAGCACTGCTATTAGAAGTTCTAAATAAAGGCATTTCTAACAGAAGTTCCCCTAGGTGTCCATCAACATCACAAATACTCTTAGATAACTTCCCAGTGTCATCAGATAAGACAGGAGAATTTCTCTTCTAAAGATCAGAAGTTCACTTTTGCTCTACCTTGCACCCTCTGTAGTGACCTGTGTCCCAAAAAGCCCACCACACAGCTATCTCGACCATCTTATTCTGGCTTGATTCTCTGGGTTTAAACTGTTTGGCTGTTAGGCAATGTGCAGGTGCTCAATTTCACCCAATTATAATAGCTCGTGCTGGCTCAAAGGATCAGAACAAACTCTCTCTGATTCTGTTTCCACAGAACAAACTCCTTCTCTTGTCCCAAATTTTCATTTGTTCATTCATTCATTCGCTCACAAAATACTGAGCACACAGTATGTGACAAGTGTTTCTTTAGGTGCTGGTGAAACAGCAGTGAACATGGCAGATGGTCCTGCCACTATAGAAGATCACAGCTACCGCCTGTCTGTTTTGTTCACATACCTTCCACCCTCCAGCTCAAAGCTGAGTGTGCTTTCACTGA